>JAKSZT010000774.1:3366080-3380299 GCA_026826555.1 Tolypeutes matacus | reverse complement strand
GGGATTGAGAGGAGGAAGGTGTCATGGCACACCAGACATCCCATAACACAGTGATAAAAGGCAGAAAAAAAAAAGAAAAGAGAAAGGAAAAAAAAATGAATATATATCTATATATTTTTTAAAGGCATTTCCTTTGCTTTTTTGCCCATTTTTTGAATATCCCAATCCACTAATTATATTTTAGTTTGTTTTGTTCTTTGTTTGATTATTTGTTTTTTTTTCCTTCTCTTTTTTTTCCCCCCTGAGTTTCCTTATGTTTGTCTCTTGCATGTAAGCTTATCATACTTGTTTCTTTTTCCTAGTAAGTGTATTTGATTATTTTATGGACTAAATGTTCATGGAGGATTTGGATCACAGAAGGGTTACAATGGGTACTGCGGGGGATTATTGGGGGTGGGTGTGTGGGGGGGCGGGTTTCATGGGAGTTGATTCATCCGAATATACATGAAAGATATACAAAATCGTTCAAAAGATCGGGGGATGGGGCATGGTCACGATGGGTGGATAATCATACAATAAATGAGGGAATCTGAATTCCTAGCCTAGAGAGCTCTGCCACAGTCTCCAAGGGAGCAGCAATAGTCCTCTGAGTGTAGGGACAGTCCCTGTCAAAACAGGATGACCCACTGGTGTGTTTTTTTTTTTTATTGATGACTACCCTTGTGAGTCTTTGCTCTTGTAAATGAGACTTAGCCTGCAGTTGTGGGGTGCCTAAGGGTTGCCACCTGAGAGCCTCCTTGTTGCTCAAATGTTGCCTCTCTCTAAGCCAAACTCAGCATATGATTGCATTACCTTCCCCCCAACGTGGGACATGACTCCAGGAGATGAGCCTCCCTGGCAACGAGGGATTAATATCAAGTGCCAACTGGCAACACAACTGGAAAAAGACCTTGAATAAAAGGGGGAAATGGTAAAGACAAATGAGTTCAAGTGGCTAAGAGACTTCAAAGAGAGTCAGGAGGTCATCCCAGAGGTAACTCTTACACACACCTCAGTAGGAGATCATAGAACATCTAAATGCCTATCACCCCACACAGAGGGGTTCCTGAGAGCTCTGGAGACACCCAGGTCTATATAAGGGGGGATAGCCCCAGAGACTGATGCCTTATCAGTGGGCTCTATTTTGGAATCTGTGCTCCTGAGAGTGACAGAATTGGACTCCAATAAGTCCTCCCTGCACTTGGTTCACCAGTCCCTTCTATTCAAACCTATATATGATGCTGGAGTTTTTAGGTATACTTCCAGAGACTGGAGCCTCCGGCCTACCTTTGTGCCAGGTGTGCATGAAATCTTGGTGGAGCTGCAACTCCTACCCTACAGCTCAATGTACTCATCCAAGTCACCTGGTGAGGAGACAACGATGGGTAATGGCCATCCCAGGGAATGGAGAGGGCCTGCATCTGAAGGCAGAATCATCCAACCCACCATATCCATGGGATATAAGCCCTCTCTCACTTGGAGTTGGAGTGGACATCACCATCCCAGTCCCCTCAAGATTGGGGGAAGAACTATGGACTAGAGTGGACTTGATGGTGTTCTCTTGTTCACATATGGTGATTCTAGCAATGGAAGAAATTATAACAATGAGGTGGAGCCAGTGGCCACTTTGACACTTTTGGGGTAGGGAGGGGATGAGCAGTTGAAATACAGGGGCTTCTTTGGGAGTTAGAGGTTGTCCTGACTACCGTTGTGGCAATGGATGTAGGCCATTTTAAGTCAGCACACACCACTCAGAACTGAGTGCGAGAGAGTGTGGTCTACGGTGTCAACTGTGGTCTATGGTTGGTGGCAATGCTCCAGGATATGTAATTTCATTGAGGGTGGTGGACCACACTGTGGGAGATGTTTGTGTGGGATGTGGTGGGTGGTGTGGGAGGTGGCCAACATGGGAATCCCAGTGTGTTCCGTGTAATATTTTGGGTAATCTAAGCACCTCTTAAAATATATGTATATATGTATATAAATAACATTTTTGTAAGCAAATACACATATATGCATATATATTTATATATCATTTTGCAAATGTTTGTATGTATTGTGAGAATTTTGATTTTTACCCGCAATAAAAATAAATTAAAAATAAATAAATAAATAAAATAAAATACAGTAAGAAAATCCATATTATCTCTTCCCCTCTCCACTCTTACTTCATGCAATCCTCCTGCTAATGGAACATTCAGCTTATTTCAGGTCCTCGATTTTGTCACGTTCTGTCAGCAGTCTTCATTTTTGTGTCCTGTGCTTTCTCTAGGAAAATAGTTACCAACCCCATTCTCTCAGTTGTATGGTGAATATTTATTTTTTTTTCAAATCTCATTTAAATTGAATCATCATGGAACATTCTCTTAACTCCTTGGAATAGATTGCAACTTCCTACTACATTCTCAGAAAGAAACCTGAAATTTTCAAAAACATCATATTCCTAGACTGTGAGCTACACTATAAGTTACATGAGAGACCAAGTTTATTCTTAATTCTCCTCTGTGCCCTTTAACTACTGCAATGCTTGGCACGTGGCAGGTGCTTAAAAAGTATTCTATGAAAAAGCCGATGAAGGAATGTGTGAATATTCCCATAACTGTTACTTCTACATCTAATAGTATTAAGTCATAAGTGTTGGAGGAGCACACTCACCTATCTTCTGCCTGGAAACCTTAATACCCAATTTTATTTGCAACTTGTTCTCTTTGGCTTGGTGGAGAACAGCAATGGTGTTGGTGTTGGCAGTCTTAGCTCCTCAACATTCTGCTGTCTTTAGTGCTGAGAGGGCAGGGCACAGTCCTGAGTCTCAGAGCCCCTTTAGACTTTGATCTGCATGATAGGTCAACATCTCTTATTATAAGTTTTCAGTTTGCTTCTCTCCAGCTTCAGGACAGAAAACATGCTCAACTTTCACAGTGACCTGAGCAATTCTGATTGCTGGTCTAGGAGGATTGATCCTGGGTATAGATATGCCAGGTACCAAGTAAAGTGGGGACAAATACTCCCCAAGGATTTCCATATTTTAGGGAAACAAGCACTTGAGAAAAGAAGCTAATACATTTGACATTTCCTCTTTGTCTTTCCTTTCCTTTTAAGTGGGATTTCCTGTGATCTCTAAACTTGCCAATTAGTGATAAAGATTTGTGTAAAGGGATCACATGGGGATTTTGTTAAAATGCAGATTCTGATTCAGCAATTCTAAATGGGTGTGAGATTTTGCATTTCTTATAAACTCCTAGCCAATAATATTGATTCTCAACCCATACTGTGCTTAGCAGGAGTTAGCCCACCAGGGCACACTCAGACAAGTTCTATCTTACTGTGAATAGGGCTCGAAAATTTTAAAACAATTAATTAAACCATTTATTGCCTTGTATAAAATATGTTTAACTTAATTTTTCATGTAAATAGGTACTATATTCATTTGATTCAAAAGTGATATATATATAATTGGATTTTAGGAGTCATAAAATATGAATATGGGAAATTGGTCTATTATTTAACTTTTGGGGATTTTTAAAATCTAAAACCTGCATGTTAATTTGTTTACTTGAAGGAAATATTTAATTGCTAAGAACCTAATTATACTCCACATTCCTTCTCATTTATTTTTTCACTTTAAAAAAAAAAAAAAAACTGGAAATGGTCTTTGATTGCAGCATTATCAAGTAAAAAACAATATGGACAGTGTCATATGGTAGCTTGTAAAAAAACATGTTACATAAAGTAGGTTTTATTCTTTTTAAAGCAAATTGGAGTTGGTCTAGGTTAGTGTTTCTCTATTATAGCTGAACATTTAGAGTCAACAAAGGAGCTTTAATAATCCTAGAACCCAGACTTCATCCCATATAATCAAATCAAAATCTCTATATCTCGGAGCAGGTAGCAAATTTTGCAAAAATTTCTCATACTTGATTGTGCATGGGAATCTTGTTAGAATTCAGATTCTGATTTAATAGGTCTATGTTAGGATTTGAGATTATGTATTTTTAGCAAATCCCAGGTTTGGTCTATGACCACTCTTTGTGGGCCAAGGTATTAGATGATCATTTGTTTTGACTTCCTTTAACTGTAATTCTTTTGGATTCAAGTAAGTTCACTCATGCTAAGACATCAGAAGGCCTCTTTTAGCCTTGGAATTGTAGGTACTAAATTTGGGTTATCTAAAGATGAATTATTTAAAGTCATCAATATTCTCCATGGTCTCCAAATAAGTTTCAAATGAATCTTTGTGTCATTCAGAGATTTATAACATTTAACAACTCTTTAACTTCATCATTTTTCTTCTAAGTTACCGCAAATATCATATGCTTTGTCCATTCCATAAAAGGAATTTGGTAGGCTCACAATTTTTAGTCATCATGTTCCCTCAGCTTTCATTTTCTTTTAATCTCTTTATCCCATGGGCTCTTACCTTTATTGTTCCCTGGACCCCTTTGCCAGTCAAGTAAAAATCACAGACCCCTTACTAAGTCTACACTATACTATGTATTATTTAACAAATATATCACACCCACACCAACATATCCCCACAAGAATAATGTTTTTTTGAATTTCAGTTCAAGCTCATGGACTCCTGGTTAAGAATCCCTGCTCTACCTTATGAAATCCTACTTAATGATTAAGACATAACTGAAAACCTCAGTTAGTAAGACCATCCCCTATGCATCCATAAATTTGTTTCTTATATGTACATTTACAACTTAATTCTGTGTTAATTGTCATGAGTTATTTACTGATATTCTTTCTGAAGTTGACTGTAAATACCTTATAGTGTCTAGCCCACTCCCAAGCATACAGGAAGTCTAGATAAATATGTATTCAATGAATTTCTTTAAATAAGTTTAGAGATAAGTTAACAGACTCAATGTAAGTGAACAAGTCATCTCTATGCTTTAGGAAACAAGGATATTTTTATGATAATTTTAAAATTCAAGACATGGAGAGACGATAGGGGAACCTGTACTCACAAGGAAGTGTGAATATTAGAATGAGAACAGGTGGGGATACATAAATAGCTATGTGCATGTCCTTGTACTCTGAGAAGGATGCTAGAGTTTCTCAATACTGGGATTGAGAAACATCCCTCCTTTTTCCTAGAGAATTCAGCACAGTGCATTTTTCTCCCCAATTACTCTGGAGGGGAAAATTATTCTGATGATACTTGTGGATAGTTCTGAGCATTATCTATGCAGTAGTCCTTGACAGAGTCATAGCTTAAAAGTCTCCTTTTGAAAAGGTGGCTCTGGCCGGGGCGTCTCGTCTTGCTTTGGCTATGTAGCTGGGCTTGGCGGCTCGGGGTCCTCCTTCGCTGCCATCGCCGCGTCCTCGCTCAGGGTGTCCGCTCGGGAGCGAGACTGTCCCCACGCCCGCCGCGCTCCCTCGACGGCAGAGCTTGCTCGCTCGCCCGTGGGAGCGTCCCGGCCGAGCAACCCTGAGGGGGGAGGGGAGGCCATCTTGTCCCGACCGACTCCCCGGAACCGGGCGGAGCGGCTGGGAGAGGCTGCCGAGCCGCGGTCGCCGCCCTCGGAGGCACCGGACGCCGCCACCGTCGGGGCTCCCTCGACGAGGCGGTTCATAGATCGCCCGTGCCCTCTCGAGTCCTTTTTCCCACGCTTCCCCGGTCCTCCGGCCTGAGAACGCCCGAGCGAGGAGTTGGCCGTCGTGAGAGGGACCGATCCCCTGGGGCCGCCGGCGGCGAGAGCCTGAGCCGCTCCTCCCAATGGCGAAGAAGACGTACGACCTGCTTTTCAAGCTGCTCCTGATCGGGGACTCGGGAGTGGGGAAGACCTGCGTCCTTTTTCGTTTTTCGGATGATGCCTTCAATACCACCTTTATTTCCACAATAGGAATAGACTTTAAGATCAAAACAGTTGAATTACAAGGAAAGAAGATCAAGCTACAGATATGGGATACAGCAGGCCAGGAGCGATTTCACACCATCACAACCTCCTACTACAGAGGAGCTATGGGTATCATGCTAGTATATGACATCACCAATGGTAAAAGTGTTGAAAACATCAGCAAATGGCTTAGAAACATAGATGAGCATGCCAATGAAGATGTGGAAAGAATGTTACTAGGAAACAAGTGTGATATGGACGATAAAAGAGTTGTGCCTAAAGGAAAAGGAGAACAGATTGCAAGGGAGCATGGTATTAGATTTTTTGAGACTAGTGCAAAAGCAAATATAAATATCGAAAAGGCGTTCCTCACATTAGCTGAAGATATCCTTCGAAAGACCCCCGTAAAAGAGCCCAACAGTGAAAATGTAGATATCAGCAGTGGAGGAGGCGTGACGGGCTGGAAGAGCAAATGTTGCTGAGCGTCCTCCTGTTCCAGCAATTGCCATCCACCACCCGGTTTTCTCTTCTTGCTGCAAAAATAAACCACTCTGTCCATTTTTAACCCTAAACAGATATTTTTATTCCTCATCTTAAATCCACCTATCTTATTTGTTCTTTCATCTGTGACTGCTTGCTGACTTTATATTTTCTTCAAACAAAAAATGTATAGAAAAATCATGTCTGTGACTTCATTTTTAAATGTACTTGCTCAGCTCACCACTGCATTTCAGTTGTATTATAGTCCAGTTCTTCTTATCAACATTAAAACCTATAGCAATCAAAAAAAAAAAAAAAAAAAAGTCTCCTTTTATTTGAGTCATTAATCTCTGACCATGTACATGCTAAGGCCATCTGGCCCTCTTTTAAGGGTTGGTTGATAAGACATAAATATTTTATATTGTCTCCATAGATAGTAAGGATTTGATTTAAAAACTTACCATTATCTACATGTGTCAACCTTTAGGAAAAGATGCAATTAGAATGCTCTTCCTGCCCACCTATTGACTCCATCAGTTTAATATTGTTAAATGGATGCGATTCATTTCTCTTCTTAGATTATGGGCTAGAAACAAGGATATGACAGGTTAGATCTCCAGGGGTTATCACACACAATTAACAATTCAAGATTTCGTGTATTTTGAAAACATAGACTACAGATATTTTTTAAAGTGATTTCCATGAGGGGAAAATGGGAAGACAACCTACTTTTGTAATATTTGTAAGTTTTATTTTCGTTGGCTTCTACTAACTATATTTAGATATCATGATACTTGAATAAAAGAGTTATGTTGGAACATTTAATTTGAGGGCTGAATGAAAGCATTTAGCAGATATTGTCATAAATGCATGAGGAGTTGCTAGCTAGCCTAACAAGGAAAGATAATGACTTATTTTTCTTCTAAAAATAAAAGAGAAATGCTGAAGAATAATGGGAATATGTGCATGGCAGAGATTGTTTTAGTTTTCTATAAAAATTAAATTACTTTGGAAATAAAATTATATTTACAGTTTTTATAAAAAATATTCATTAAATATATAATTTTTGAGATTATAATTACAATATATATATTTTTTACCAAATTTAATTTTTAATGCTTTAAATTATTATATCAGAGCTTTAATCATTTATTTTTAAGTAATTTGTATAATTTGGGTGAAAATAGGTAAGAAAAAGCCAATATTGAAGTGTAATACTGAGTGCCATTAAGGGCAGTGGAGCTCAAATTTACTAGTGCTTCCTGAGAAATGTGTATAGTGCCTCCCCAAATGCCTACCTTGAAGCAGGAAAGTAGAGCATTTATACACAGGCTATTGGCCACTATTGGATAAAATGTAACCCCAATGGAAAGAATCTCCTGAACTTCTGAGCTGACTTGTACACCGGGCAACTGGAGACCTGTAGTTGCATAGAAGACCCAGGAATGAAAGAGCAGATTTGAAATGGCCTACTGTCAATGCAGACTAAGTCTCCGTTGCACAGAACTGACAAATGTAACTTCTGTTGAAAGGACAGGTATTCTGAGAGAATGTGATATGAGGCACTGGAGGCATCTACTATAATTGTCAATAATTATTTGAGTGTATTTGAGCGTATGTACTCTGTCTACAGGAACATACAAAGTAGCAAGGGACATTAAAAGGATACACATTCAAATTATTATAGAATTACCAAAAGCAGTACAGACTAAGAAGAAAAGAGCTAATTTTTCTTCAAATAGAAGGATGATATGAAAAATTAATTTTGTTGGAATTTCAAAGATGAGTTATCTGAGGAAATAACAAAGTTCTTACAGGTTTTAGAGGTGCATTTTCTAGGTCAGATTCTGGCATATTTTTCACTGGCTATTCTGAGGTAAACTGGTGTGGTTGGTTGAATTGTGTACTCCAGAAAAACATGTTCTTAATCTTAATCCATTCCTGTGGATATGAACCCATTGTGGATAAGACCTTTTGAAAATGTTATTTTTGGTTAACATGTGACCAACTGAATTAGGTTGGGCTTTAATCAAGGTTACTGAAGTCCTTTATGAGTAGAATGACATTCAGACATAGAGAGAGAAAACCACAGGGAGGAGAAGAAGTTAGAAGTCAAAGAACTTGGAAGATACCATCATGTGCATTGTCATGTGATGGAAAAGCCAAGGACCCCAGGATTGCTAGCAACCAACCCAAAAATGGCACAGTCTTCAGTGAAAAAGCCTCATATTGCTGATACCTACATTTTGGACTTCTAACCTCAAAAGCATAGCCAATAAATTCCCATTTTTTTAAGGCAACCCATTGTATGGGCTTTGTTTTAGCAGCTGGGAAAGTAAGAAAATTGGTAACACCAAATAAACCAATAAGCTGGTTTTGTTTAGAGAAATCTTAACTTCAAGTGGAGAAAACAAATTTGCAGTAGAGTTTTTCATGGATCAGATTAGTAGAGTCTTTGATTGAAAGCTTGCGTAGGCAAGAAGGCCCTATCTACTTGGCATGTCAGTGTGATATTTAAACATTTTTAGAGTTCCCAAGGAACAGCCCTACAGGTCTATGATCCATTCAGCTACCTTTCCTACAGCTAATGGCCAACCAAACTACAAATTGGATAACCAGAAAGCTGTGAATAAACACATAGATGAAGTCGGCTGCATAACCTGGAATTCAGAGTAACTTAAAGACCCTGACCAAAAAAAAGAATGAATGAAATATTTCCTCTTGCTGCAACAATACAGGTTATTGCATTTAACTATTTAGTGCCTTCTTTTTTAAAAAACAAGTTTATAGAAGTACATTTTACATATCATAAAAGTTACCCATTATCTATATAACAAAGATTTCATTTCTGCCAGAGTAGTTGAATATATTTTCTACACTGGTTTGCAGAATCATTTTGGTCTAGACTTTGTTAGTGGCTACTCTACCTGAACATGTTCATCACTTTACGACCAAATTTATTGCATTAACCCATTGGATCTCAAGCATATATTTTTTCTTTTAACTCTCTTATGCTGCATGCTTGAAAATGAAGAAAAAATAAACCTTCTTTTAGACATTTCTTGGTTGTTGACAGGATTTAATGACTGAAGAAATCGGATACTCACAAATTATCACAACTCTACTGGGATTTGCTGCAGAAGGAGTTCAGAGATAATATTTCTAATTCTTTGCTGAGAAGAATTAGATGCTACCAATTCATCTTTAGATATTTGAAGAATTCTACAAACTTGAACTTAATTTATGGGAACTGAAAAAAAAAATACTTGTAACTCTTTAAAGGGTTAATGGCTGAAGATGATGGTGTGTGCATATTAGTTTTCCTGTAAGCATTTTATAGGAAGAAATAGGTATCAAGAACGTACTAGGGGAGAGGCAAGATGGTGTCGGTTTAGGAGGGCACTTCCTGACTAGCTCTCTGAGGACAGCCAAGTGTGGAGAGTGTCCTGCCTGGGGGACAGTACTGTGGGCACATGGAGCAAGAAGCTTGGGACATCTATTTGCAGGCAGATTGATGGCGTGGACTGATCAGTAGAAATTCGTGAGTTTTAACCTGCCTGTGGTGGTTAACACAGATGGCTGAGCCCCACCTTCAGGAAAAAAGGCTGGTTTGAACCGCGACTCACACACGGCAACCCGGTGTGAGAAAGCATTCTCCAAGAGAGGGAGGGTTCTGACAGAAGGTGGAGAGGGGTTTCCCTTCTGTGGATTTGGCTGCCAGGACACCCTTATAGCTTTGGGGAGCAGATAAGCCAGCTTGAAGCAGCACCAGGCTGAGGGGAGAGGCGAATCTACTGAGGAAGCCTGATTTACCCAGCAGCCCAGTGACACTGAGGCTTGGCTCCAGAGGGGGCGGAGTCAGCCAATTTTATCGCTCTGCACTGAAAAACAGTAGAGCTTCAGCTCCCCTGGGGAGGCCAGGAAGTGGGAAGTGCTTGATTAGTTTCCACGAGAATAGTTAGGTCCTCTAGGTGAAGGGGGTGGTCTAAAGAGGACTTCTTTTGGGTCCCTTATTTTGCCAAATAAATAAATAAAAAGAAGACAGTCACTTTAAAAAATGAATTCTTCTTTTTAATTTAGTTTAATAGCTAAAATAGGTCTCAAAACCTGCAGATAGAACCCTGCAGGGAAATTGATTGATAAACACAAGCAGGCTGAAAGGTTCCACAAGGACCCTAGAAGGAACACTGTTCCTCCTTAGCTTTGTTTGACTGCTTGCTTGTGTGGTTGCTTGGTTTTTCTCTGTTTATTTGATGTCTCTTGCTTTTCTTTTCTCTTTCCTCCCCCCCCCCTTTTTTTTTGTTAATTAGATGCCGCTAGCTTCTCTCTTTGATGTGCTTCTTCTTCAGTGATTTCCCATTCTCTGTTACTGATTTTGCCTCCCAAGCTATCTATTCCCCTTCCTTCATCTTTCTGCCTTCTGCTTTCTGTTGTGGTTCTTACACACCATGTTTTTTCATTATCCCACAACTTAAGGGTTTCAAATTCTACTCTATCTATTCTGTTTTCTTCTTTTTTTATTAATATTAACTTCTTACTTTCAGTCCTTTCTTCACTCTTTCTCTCACTCCTCATCATTCTAGCCATATAAATCATTACATATATATTTCGCTATTTGGTTCCCAGTCCATTGTAGGTACTCCACTTTTTTTCCTATTACTCTACACTGCCTACATGAGTTAAATATTCATTTCACTAAGTCTTATTTGGCCCCTCTTCTAACTTTTATCAATATTATTATCATCCTTCTTCCTTTCACACATCTTTCGATTCCTCTGGCCCTAATCTTTTGCCTTAAAGGTAACATAGAAAGAAGTAAGAAAACAAAATAAGAGGAAAAACTGTCAAAGAGAAAACTTAACACACACACAGAACCACCAGCTAAATAAAACTCTAGAGCAGAAAGAGAAGCTAATCAGCTGAATAAACACATCAAGATAAAATGATGACTAGAAGGAAAAAAAAAAAAAAAAAAAAAATTGTAAACCACACTGAGAAACAGGAAGACATGGACCAGTCCAATGAACAAACTAAAAAAAAAACAGGAAAAGATGCAGAACATCAAACAACTAATCAAAGATTTCCAAACAAATATCATGGACCAACTTAATGAAGTGAGGGAAGAAATTAAGGATATAAAGAAGATACTGAAGAAATTGTAAATATTCACAAAAAGATAATGGATATGATGGTGATTAATGACACAATCCAAGAAATAAAAAAGATGCTGGATTTACATAACAGTGGATTTGAACAGGCAGAAGAAAGAATTAGTGATGTGGAAGAAAATACATCTGAAATCAAACAGATAGCAGAACAGATAGACAAAAAGATAGAAAAATCCAGCAGGGACTCGGGGATTTAAATGACAACACAAAACACACAAGCATACACATAATGGGCATCCCAGAAGAAGATGAGAAGGGGAAGGGAACAGAAGGAGTGTTGAAAGAAATAATGGTCGAAAACTTTCCAACCCTATTGAGAGATATGGATGTGCAGATCCAGGAAGCACAGCTGACCCTAAACAGTATAAATCCCAACAGGCCAACTCCAAGATATATACTTGTCAAAATGTCCAATGATCAAGACAAAGAGAAAATACTCAAGGCAGCAAGAGAAAAGAGAACCATCACATACAAGGGAAGCACAGTAAGATTAAGTGCTGATTTTTCATCTGAAACCATGGAGGCAAGAAGACAGTGGTATGACATAGTCAAACTACTAAAAGAAAAAAACTTCCAGCCATGAATTCTCTATCCAGTAAAACTGGCATTCAAAAATGATGAAGAGTTCAAAATATTCACAGATAAACAGAAATTAAGAGAGTATGACAATAAGAAACCTGCACTTCAAGAAATAATAAAGGAAGTTCTACAAGTTGAAAGGAAAAATCAAGGGAGAGAGAGTTGAAGGAGAGTTTAAAAACAACTAAAAAGACAAAGACAGAAACAAAACAACATATGACATATATTAACCCAAAGACAATATGGCGGAAGTAAGAAAATCATTGTGAGTAATAACATTGAATGTTAATGGATTAAATTCACCACTCAAGAGACACAGATTGGCAGAATGGATGAGGAAATATGCTCCATCTATATGCTGTCTACAAGAGACCTACCTTCGACCCAGGGGTTCAAGGAGGCAGAAAGTGAATGGCTGGAAAACAATTTTACAAGCTAACAATTGCCAAAAAATGGCAAAAGTAGCTATTCTAATATCAGACAAAATAGACTTTAAATACAAAAATATTGTAAGAGACAAAGATGGAAAGTATATATTAGTAAAAGGAATGATCTCTCAATAAGAGAGAACAATCATAAACATTTATGTACCTAATCGGGGTGCCTCAAAATACATGAGGCAAGCTCTGGAAAAACTAAGGGGAAAAATAAATGCCTCTACAATTATAGCGGGGGACTTTAATAAACCATTATCATCATTAGACAGAACATCTAGACAGAGAATCAATAAAGATCAAAGGATCTCAACAATATATTAGAGGACTTGGAATTAATAGACATATACAGAACACTACACCCAAATTCAGCAGGATTTACATTCTTCTCTGGTGCACACAGATCATACTCCAAGATAGACCACATGCTAGGCCACAGAACAACTTTCAATGAATTCAGAAAGATTGAGATTATACAAAGTAATTTCTCAGACCACAATGGAATGAAATTGGAAATCACTAAGGGCCAGAGAAACAAGTTAGGCACAAAGATCTGGAAGTTAAACAACACACTCTTAGACAAAAATGGGTCAAGAAGGCAATCTCAAAAGAATTCATTAACTGTCTTGAAACTAAAGAAAAGGACAATACAACATATCAAAACCTATGGGATGCAGAGAAAGCTGTCCTGAGAGGGAAGTTCATAGCCATAAATATATATATTAAAAAAGAAGAAAGAGCTAAAATTGAAGGCCTAACTGCACACTTGGAGGAACTGGAAAAACAACAACAAACTAAACCTAAAGGAAGTAGAGAGAAGGAAATATCAAAGATTAGAGAAGAACTAAATGAAATAGAGAATAAGAAAGCACTAGAAAAAATAAAACCAAAAGCTGGGTCTTTGAAAAGATTAATAAAATTGACAAACTCTTAGCCAGACAAAAAAAGAAAAAGAGAGAACAGATGCAAATACATAAAATAAGGAATGAGCAAGGTGATATCACTACTGACCCCACAGAAATAAAGAGTATCATAAGAGGATACTTTGAAAAATTATATGCCAACAAGAATGACAATTTAGAGGAAATGGACAACTTTCTAGAAACCCACAAACAGCTGACATTGATGAAAGAAGAAATAGATGAACTCAACAGCCCAATTACAAGTAAAGAGATAGACTCAGTCATTAAAAACCTCCCAACTAAGAAGAGTCCAGGACCAGATGGCTTCACAGCTGAATTCTACCAAACATTCCGGAAAGAGCTAACACCAATTCTACTTAAGCTCTTCCAAAAAATAGAAGTAGAAGGAATACTACCTAACTCATTCTATGATGCCAACATTACCCTAATACCAAAACCAAATAAAGATACCACAAGAAAGGAAAATTACAGACCAATTTCTCTAATGAACCTAGATGCTAAAATCCTTAACAAAATACTTGCTAATCGCATTCAACAACATATCAAAAGGATTATACACCATGACCAAGTGGGTTTCATCCCAGGTATGCAAGGATGGTTCAATATAAGAAAATCAATCAATGTAATACACCACATAAACAAACTGAAAGAAAAAAATCACATGATCATCTCTATAGATGCCGAAAAAGCATTCGACAAAATACAGCACTCTTTCCTCATAAAAACACTACAAAAGATAGGAATAGATGGAAACTTTCTGAAAATGATAAAGGGTATATATGAAAAACCCAAAGCTAACATCATTTTCAA
>JAKSZT010000774.1:3306544-3335829 GCA_026826555.1 Tolypeutes matacus | reverse complement strand
TGGGATATAAGCCCTCTCTCACTTGGAGTTGGAGTGGACATCACCATCCCAGTCCCCTCAGGATTGGGGGAAGATCTATGGACTAGAGTGGACTTGATGGTAATCTCTTGTTCACATATGGTGATTCTAGCAATGCAAGAAATTATAACAATAAGGTGGAGCCAGTGGCCACTTTGACACTTTTGGGGTCGGGAGTGGATGAGCAGTTGAAATACAGTGGCTTCTTCGGGAGTTGGAGGTTGTCCTGAGTACCGTTGTGGCAACGGATGTAGGCCATTTTAAATCAGCACACACCACTCAGAACTGAGTGGGAGAGAGTGTGGTCTACAGTGTGAACTGTGGTCTATGGTTGGTGGCAAGTCTCCAGGATGTGTAAGTTCATTGAGGGTGGTGGGCCACACTGTGGGAGATGTTTGTGTGGGATGTGATTGGAGGTGTGGGAGGTGGGCAACATGGGAATCCCAGTGGGTTCCGTGTAATATTTTTGGGTAATCTAAGCACCTCTTAAAATATATGTATATATATATATATAAACAACATTTTTGTAAGCAAATACACATATATGCATATATATTTATATATCATTTTGCAAATGTTTGTTTGTATTGTGAGAATTTTGATTTTTACCCATAAAAAAAAATAAAAAGTAAAAAAGATACTACAAGAAAGAAAAAGTACAGACCATATCTCTAAAGAACATAGATGCAAAAAATTTCAAAAAATGCTTTCAAATAGAATCCAACAGCATATAAAAATACTTATACACCATGACCAAGTGGAATTTATTCCTGGTATCAAGGGTGGTTCAACATAAAATCAGTTAATGTAATGCACATTAACAAATTGAAGGAAAAAAATAACATGATCATTTTGATCAATGTGGAAAAAGCATTCAACAAAATCCAACATCTTTTCTTGATAAAAACACCTAGAAAGATAGAAATATTGGGAAAATCCCTCAACATGATAAAGGGCTTATATGAAAAACCCACAGCCAACATCATACTCAAAAGGGAAAGTTTCAAAGCTTTCCCTCTTAGATTGGGAACTAGACAAAAAGGCCCACTGTCACCATTGTTTTCCAATATTGGGTTAGAAGTTTTATCTAGAGCAATTAGGAAAAAATAAATAAAAGATATCCAAGTAGGAAAAGAGGAAATAAAACTCATTATTCACAGATGATATGATCCTATATTTTTAAAATTCTGAAATGGTCTATCACAAAGCTACTTGAGTTAATAAATGAATTCAGCAAAATGACAGGATACAAGATCATCCCAAAAATCAATAATGTTTCTGTACTAGCATTGAAAAATTTAAGTAGGAAATCGGGAAAATTTCCATTTACAATAGCAATAAAAAGACTCAAATACCTAGGAATCAATACAGCCATAGAAGTACAGGACATATATTCAGAAAACTACAAAACAATGCTAAAATTAATCAAAGAAAACCTAAGCAAATTTAGAGATATTCTGTATCCATGGATTGGAAGACTAAATATCATGAAGATGTCAATTCTACCCAAACTGATTTCCAGATTCAATGCAATACATATCAAAATTCCAACAGCCTACCTTACAGAAATAGAAAAGGTAATTACCAAATTTATTTGGAAGGGAATATGCCCCCAAAAGCAAAAAACATTCTAGAATAAGTCTTGAGGAGGACTTTCACTGCCTGAACTTGAAACATATTACAAAGCTACAGTGGTCAAGACAGCATGATATTGGCATAAAGATAAACACATCAATCAGTGGAATAGAATTGAGAATCCAGAAATAAACCATCACCTCTATGGCCAACTGGTTTCAACAAACTTACCAAATCCATGTTACTGGGACAAAACAGCCTTTTCAACAAATGGTGCTGGAAGAACTGGATATCCATAACCAAAAGAATGAAAGAGGACCCCATCTCACTCCCTATACAAGACTCAACTCAAAATGGATCAGACCTAAATTTAAAAGCCAGGACCATAAAAGTACTAAAAGGAAGTATAGAGAAACATTTTAAAGATCTTGTGATAGGTGGTGGATTCTTGGAGCTTACACCCAAACCACTAGCAGTAGAAGAAAAAATAGATAAATGAGCCCTCCTCAAAATTAAACACTTTTGCACCTCAAAGGACCTTGGCAATGGTTTAAAAGGCAGCTAACTCAATGGGAGAAAATTGTTGTCAGTGTGAGGCTCAAAGGAAGAGTCACACAAGTTGATGCACGTGAAGCAGAGGGCTGCAGCTCGCTCAGGCAAAACAGCCCCGAGGTTACTGTGACCCTCTCTTTTATTCAGCTTACAGCAGTGTTTATTATTCTCAAAATAGCTTAACTTTGCCCACAATCTGTTATGTCCTTACTTCAGCAAGAACTTTTCCTTTTCTCGCAGTCTACCAAGAAACATAAGCACAAACATAGTTCCTTGCCCTAAGGGCCTTGGTCTTCACATCCTCTTTTCTAATCCAAGGAACTGTGTTCAGTTCCAAGAATATGTTCCCGTTTTCAGGTTCATTCTAAGTTTATCTGGCTCCTTGTTTCTTCCTTCAGAAAATATTTGGAAATCACATATCCAATAAAGGGTTACTACCTATGATATAAAAAAGATGCAACAGCTCAACAATAAAAAGACAATTGACCTGGTTAAAAAATGGACAAACAACTTGAATAGACATTTCTCCAAAGAACTAGAAATGAAAAAACAGGTGAAAAAATGTTAAACATCACTAATGATTAGGAAAATGGAAATCAAATCTACCGTGCAATATCATTTCACACCTATTAGAATGACCACTATTAAATAGATGAAGAGCTACAAATGTTGAAGAGGATATGCAGAGATAGGAACAATTATTCACTGCTGGTGGGAATGTAGAATTGTACAGCCAGGTGAGCCAGGGGTGATACAGGAGCACCCAGGATACCATCTGGCCCCTCTTCCTCCATCCCAGGCTGGAGCTGGAATACTTAGACCCAGTGGGGTCCAGGTCTCAGGCTATCCTTGACCTGTACCCTGTGACCCCATCCAGAGCCAGGTATAAGCATGAAATACCAGTGTGTTTGTGGGCAGAAGAACAGAGCACTATACTATGCCTCTATTTTATTTCTTAGTAATCTTTTTCTTGGTTTTATATTCTATATTATAAATTTGGTTATCTCATGATTTCTTTCCTCCCAAAAGGATTCCAACACATAAACTGGCAAAATAAGTCTTAGCTAGAAGAAAAAAAAAATCTGTCTTGCCTCATAGCTGCAGGGAAGCAGATTCTATTCTACCTGATAAACTGCCCTAATTAATGTCATTCCTAGCAAAGGAGCCCTGTGATTCACCTGTACATCAAGCTGGTCATTAGATTCTGTGAAGAAAACCTTCAGCCTCCCATCCCACTCTCTTTCTAAGTGTTCATCTATTCTGTTAACTTGAAGCCCTGATAATAATATTTAAATTGATATTGTTTGGGAAAGTTAAATATTTACATTGTGTTTTACCTTGTGCATGCACAGAGGTAAAACAAAACTATGACTATGCTAAATATGTTTTTTGTTTAAATTGAGTTCCAAGGTCTTTCTCATTAAAATGTATAAATGATAATTTCTGGAGAGCTGCATAGATTTGTCCCTATGGAAAAGCACATGTGATAGGAAAGGGACCCTTGGATTCACTCAGCATTACTCTGATGCTAAACAGCCCTGGAGAAACAGTCCTGCTGGTCAGGCCCTCAGTGGATACAGAAAATGACAAGTGGGCACAGAAGCTGACAAGGAGGTTGACCTCCTCTAGGAAGCCTCCAGTCAAAGTTTAGGCTGATTGGATGGTGCAAGTTTTGATTGTGAAACCTATGTGACCTGGTGACCAATGGCCATCAGTTAAAAGTGGACAGATAGAAAGGACCTCCTATGCTCAGGTCTCTTCATAGATATCTGTGTGCACTCAATAAGTAGATGGGAGTGGACATTTATAAATTCTTGTAGATTCACCCATGCCTTTGCTGACTTCTTCCCCTTGGACCAATGGGGACAGTTCTGTTGGAATGGAACACTAAAAGTAAAACACTGACACTGAAGCCAGGCAGAAGGGGCCACACTGCCCACAGCAAGAGACCTAAGACCTGAGCTATTAGAGGACAGCATTTTCTGAGGAAGCACAGCCCCAGGACACATCAGGCCACCTCACTCCCTCCCTTCCCCTGGTCCAACAGTCACTGCTGGGACAGCTGCTTTCTGCCAGAAATTAATGTAACCCCTTCCCATGGGGAATCAAGTCCAGTGCGGCCCTGCTGTCCCACCCAGCAAAGCCTGAGCAGGGGGAACCTTGGGCCAGTGTGTGACAACCTTGGCCAGCAGGACTTTCTGGTTAGTCAAAGTGTCTCAGTGTAAAGGGAGGATTCCATCAGAGACTGAGATGGGCAATCCCCTCAATGTGAGCCTCTGCTGGTGACTCTTACTGCACTCTAGGCCAGTGGAAGCCCAAAGATGCAGTAAAAACTCATCCTCTGCCATATCAGATTGCACTAGGTTTATTACATATTTCTGCATGATGTTTCTGTTCTCAGGAGGCTCCCAGCTGTGTAGGTGAAACTCCTCAGATAACAATGCCTTCCTGTTTCCTGGACTAGCTTTGAGACTGGTCACTTCTATATTTGAAGGGAAAGCACAGCTGTACCTGTGATTCCTTTAACAAATCCCATCTGTGAATGACTGTGCCATGTCACCAAGGGCCTGGGGTGTTGGGAGCCAGGGTTTGTGCTCTGCCCCTCAGCTGTCCTGAAGAGGCTGCCATGGGTGTCTGGGTGACACATGTAGCCCTAGGGAAATGGAGGATAACAGAAAAAACTACAACTGAAAACTCAGAATCTCCCCACAATTGATCTGAACCTCCCCATTCTAGATGAAACCAAGGATGATGTTTAAAATCTTTAACACAGTGGAGACTGGAAGCTGGGCATGGCCCTGAAAGCTCATGGCAGGGCCCGAGGTTAACCTTTTAGGCCCCGATCATAGGAAACCCAGAGAGGACCCTCAGGTGAGCTCATGGCAGGGATTCTACCACCTGGATTTGAAGGGCTGCAGTGTTTAATTGGCAATGCCATGCTCTGTGTGCCAGAAGGTCATCAGTTTTAATGACCACCTCCTTCCCCCACCCCTGACATGTCACATATTTCAACTTTCCCCATCAGACAGGTTCCTACCCTCTGGGCATAACCACAGTACAAGACTTAGGACAAAGACCACCATCCTCCCAGGGGCTGCGAGCTCTAAGGGCTTGGGGCCTCGTGTCTCTTCTAGAATATATCAGTAACAACACAACTGAGTGTGTTAACTGGTGAACTCCCCAGACAGGACTTGAGAACCAAATGGCCACAATGTCACCTTGGCCAATGATGAAGAGTGTGAGTTTTCCTTCCATGGTAAGGAATAAGGACACTGATCCAGACACCAGAGCTGACTGTGAATCATCAGGGCCCTGTCAGAGGGGAGTGGCCTCCAAGTACCTGAAAGAGAGGCTGGCAGCCTTCTGAGGAATTTCTTGGTTAAAATAAATTGTGAAAGGAATTGCAAGGATGCTAGAAATCCCAGTTCACAGGGAGGAGTAAAGTCTATGAAATGAGGTCAGTTGTGGTTTTGGAAGCTCCATCACAAATGTTTCCCCAGAATAAATGTAGCAGGAAAAGGAATTATGAGGTCAGAGACCAGGAACAGAGAAGGATTCAAATCTAAGAGAAAGGATGGACCATGGGACCCCTAAAAGGGGATTGAGGATATACATTACTTACTGCCCTTAGGCCATTTGTTAATAATCTTCCTCTGGTCTTTTTCTTTACACATTGTAAGTTTTGATATTTTTACATTCCCCCTACCCCACTTATTGCTGATGCAATTTCAGAGTTCATATTGAAAGAAATGCATTCTTAACTGGTAGTCATAGAAACCTCTGCACCAGAAGCAGAACATATTCCCTCTTCCTTCAAAGCTGTAGAGAAGAAGCCCCTCTCCTAGGTCAGGAAATGGTCCTTGTTAATGTGATTTTTACAGAGACCCACATTTTAAAAGATGTTGCTATGCCTTGTGAAAAACCCTTCAAACTTAAATTCTAGTTCTGATGGCCTGTCTCAGCCATGAACTGCACTAGCACGTGGCAGATGCTCCATAAGTATCTGGAGGATGGGTGAAAAATCAGAATCCATTTTCCTGCACCAGACTTTCTTGATCCCTCATTGCACCTCAATCTGTAGCTTGGGTGCAATGCACTACCTTATTCTCTGCATGCAACAGGTGGGTCTCTTATTCCCACCAACACCATTCTCCTGATGGGCAAGAATACAGCTTAGTCCACACACACATGTAGCTAAGCACCCATGACTGAGGTTTCAGTAAGATTTCTGAGCCAATTTCTCACCACACCTCATTGTCTTTACCATTGATTGTGGGGTAAGACCTGGCAGGAATGGGGCAAGAATGACCTAGAAGTGGTGGTAGTGGGGCTGGATTCTCCCAAAGGCTGCCCCTGAGATCCCAGCCTCCCTTTCCCCCCAGTGTACCCTGGGCACCATCAAAAGCTCTCTTTGACATTTTTGTCCTTACAGAGGAAGCCCCTAGGAGCAACTTCTAGTGGAAACCCTCAGATGTGTGAGACAAAAGGTTCAGTCTTGCCCTTTCTCAGCCAAAGTCCCCCATTCACAGTTCCCCCTGATTAGTAAAGAAGGTGCCCTCTTACCTGACCCAAAGTTCACTCCCCTTATCAGTTGGTCATCAGGGCCCTGCCTGGCTGTCACCATAGGGATGACCCCATATGAAGTTCTTCTTCCCAAATTGGAAACAGAAAACTGTCTGCACAGACCTCTGGCTCATGAAGAAAAGAGATGAGATAATGGCTCCAATTCTACAGATTAACATCTGGGCAGAAGATCATTATGCCAGTACTCTCCTTCCCACCCTGCCAGCCATGAGCAGGCTGTGAACATGATGGGCAAACCAATCTTCCACTCTTAGAAAACCAGCTCCTGCCTTGGGTCTGTCCACACCTCATATCCCTTCCAACATCCCAGCCCTCCCCAATTCAGGCACACTGAGAGTGATAGGTGGTATGGGGCTGCCCAGGAAGGATCAGAATATTTGCCCAGTTTTCATTTCACTGCCTTGTGACTCTTATCTTACCTTTGGGTGTCTCCTGGTAAATGACCAGAGTCTTCTGTGGTGGGGGTTGAATTAATTCCTAAAGCTTTAAAAAGGCTCTCCCTTCCAGTTTTCCTGAAATGAGAGTCTTGGGATGTTGGGAAACACCAAGAAAACATCTTATTCTCTGCTTTTCCTGAGCTGGTTTGGGAGCTGTTTCTAGAATGTGGGTGTCTGGTTACCAGGGTTCCAAGTTCTGTTCCAAGTTCTGTTGGGTTATATCTCGAAGGAAGTGAAGTTACTTCTTGGGGTCCCATTACCTGTTCCACTTCCTTGGATAAAACCTCTCCTAAAGCTGATAACTCTTCAGCTTCCTCTCTCATGTCATCTATTTATCTCTATAGTTAAATAAGAACTGTTACTCCTACAGTGCCTGGGAAAGGCCTGGAAAATTCAGGATCCCAGTATTGAGGAGATAGGGATGGCTTCAGACCTATCTCCTTTTTCTACCATATCCATGAACCTGGACAAGTCATTGTGCCTCTTGGGCCTTCTATGTCTCCTCACTTGAACCATAAGGATCATTCTATCTTACACATCCTAGGGTCTTTAGCAGATGTATACAGAACAATATCTATAAAATTCATGAGCTAATGTGACAGATCATTTATACATGAACTTTAGAGATGAGAATTACATGATGGAATAGGGAGCAGCAGGAAGTTCAGCTCAAAACAGGCTGGTTCTTGATGGCACAATCATGGGAAATTAACTTATCTTCTTGGTTCATTTCCCAGTCCCCAACATAATGGCCTTGAAATTCAATTAATTACAGATATTGCCATCTGAATCAAAACCCTTCAATGGTTACCCATTATATTTAGAGTCATATTAAATATCTCCTTTTAGATTATGTTGTGGAAAGCCTCGAAATAGCTTCCAAGGATGTCTGCCTCTTGGTATACATATTCTTGTCTAATCTCTTCCTTTTAGGTGTGAACTGGACTTGGTGACTCTCTTATCAATAGAATATGGCCCAGGTGATGATATATCATTTCCAAGACTGATAAAAACACCTGTGATTTCTGTCTTGCTAGTTCTCTCTCTCTCCCTCTCTCTCCCTCTCCCTCTCCCTCTCCCTCTCCCTACCTCTACCTCTACCTCTACCTCTACCTCTACCTCTACCTCTACCTCCACCTCTACCTCCACCTCTACCTCTACCTCTACCTCTACCTAATTCTTTACCCTTCTCTTATATCTCACTCTGGAGAAACAGGCTACGATGTGCAGAGGCCCATATTGTAAGAAACTCTGGGAGGGCCCAGATAACAGAAAGAAAGGAATTCAAGCCCTCAATCCAACCTGAACCCTGCCATGACACATGAGTGACTTAAACAGATATTCCAAATTCAAGCATCATTTTGGACTGTTTCTGGGTCTTAGAAGAATATTGGAGCAAAATCATGCAGCTTAGCCTTGCTTGAATTCTTTGTTCACAGAAACTATGCAATAACAAACATTTGTTGTTGTAAGCCACTAAAATTTGGGGGAGTGTTTTTACGTACTAATAGATAACTAATATAAAGCTACCAGGCATCAGGATCTGCCCCCTCCTCCCTCCCATCCCACCTCTCCTCCCAAGCTCCCTCCATCTACACTGGCCTCCTTTCTAAACTCCTCTCAAGCCAAACTCACTTCAGCCTCAGAGTCTACAAACTTGTGCCTTCTCCTGGCACACTGTTCACAGACTTGTGCAGGGTTGGCTCCTGTTACTTATTCTGGTTGCAGAATAAATGCCACTTCAGTAACTTCTTTCAGGCCCATCCACCTAGTGGCTCCCAACACCACCTAGCAGCACCCTACTGGATTTTCACTATGGCACTCACTCTTCTATTTCACATGAATTTGTTTACTACTTTCTTCCATCTCTACCTTCAAACTGTGAGCTCCTGAAAAGCAGGGAGAAAGTTGATCATTTTCAGCACTGGACCCAGGGTCTAACCCAGCACCTGGCTCAGGGCACAGTTGCTACATGAATAAATGAGATGATCACAGAGCACTTCTACCAGACTCACACCAGTTTAGATTTTGTAAATTAATGCCAAACTCCCAACAATATCAAAAATGAATAAAGTCTATCTGACAATCTAAGTTAAGACCATCTACAGAATGGGAAAACTATTGACAGTGATATCACCTAGAAACTAATAGTATCCAGAAGAGTTAGAAAATAAAATATCTACAAATCCAAAACCCAAAATAAAATGACAAACAAATATAAACAAAGGAATATGACAAGACAATTCACACATTAGTAACATCATGTGGTAAATAATTTTATAAACTGTACAATAAACAATAAATGAAATGCAAATAAATAACCAATACAAAAATTTCACATATATAAACTTCCTTAAATCAACCTCTACCCAGTGAAGTCGCAATATGTAAAAATGGAGACTCTCCTCCAGTGTCATTGGGGCTGCTCTTTGTCTAACTACTTGGAAGACATGATGGTAACTTGGATGATATTTGAAAATATCCCAAAGCAAGGACCTAGCACTTCCATTCTTCACATTTTCTTCATATCAATAAGTGTATGCCCCCAAAATTACCCACAACACTATCATTAATGAAAGGGAAGTGTAAGGAACACAAAAGTCAACCAAAAGGAGAAGGGATTAAAAAAGAAATCCACATATAATGCAAATCAGTGGTAAACAGCCGTGAAACTGAATGAATTAGGGTATAGTATATGTGTCCAAATGGAGACTTTTGAGGAATTATTTGAGTCAAAAGGCAGCTTGGGGAAATGAATGTGTCTCAGGTGCCTGGTCTCCCATCTACCACATGGGAGGTTGCTGGTTCAGATCCAGGTGCCTCCTAAATAGGACAGTGAGCCAGTGTGATGGGCAGGCAAGGTCATGCAACAAGATGAAGCAAGAAGAGACATGGGGAAGAAAAACAATGAAAAATGTTACAAAAGCAGGGAGCGGAGGTGGCTTTAGTTATTTGGCACCTCCCTCCCAAATCAGAGGTCCTGGGTTCAGCTCCCAGTGCCTCCTAAAGAAATGAGTAAGATAAACAGATGCAGCAAGTGACAAACAACAAGGGGGTGGGAAAAAATAAAAATTCAATGTGCAGAAAGATACAGACAGTATATTGACATATGCACACATTTTGTAAACTTGCATAAAATCTACATTGCTAAAACACACAGAGGTTGCTACTGAAATGATTGGAAATGGCAAAAGGACCAATGGTGATTGGATCCACTTGTTTGTTTAGATAGAGTGTCCAGTCACATGTGGTTTGATCACATGCGGTTTGATATGCCTGGGAAAGAAACATCCTTCACATACCTTTCCTCACTGAACCTGGAAGGTGTGTTGCATCCAGCAGAATTTGTCCAGCATCCACTAACCTGAATCTGCTTCTAGACAGCACTATCACAGGTGGATTTCTGGCTGGTTTCCATTTTAGACCTCAGTGTATCCCTCAGAGAAATAGTGCAGTGTGAGAAATATGTACAGTACAGCTTTAGGATTAAGAGTATTTAATTTTTCATAGTATTTATTTGAGCATTGATGCAAAAATTATGTGACTCTAAATGCTAAGTAATACATGAAGATTCAAATTTCTTTTGGTTGGGACTATAAATGAGGAATGATGGAAGCCTGGCTTGTGCCAAAGGCATTTAAAGAATAAATAATTGATTTGTTCATCCTCAGTTCAAACATATTTATTTCACAATTATTAGAAATCAATGAAAAAGTGGGGTGCTGAGGGTAAAGCAGTAATGATAACATTCTATAATTCTTACAGTGAAGTTCCTTTACCACCTGTCAGTCTCCTTAACTCAACCCTGGACTCCTTCCTACACAAGGCAATATAATGCCACTCTATATTCTGTTAGGAAGGCAGATCTGAGAAATCCAATCTCCTGTCCTCCACTGATTTAATAAACCTCTTTCCTTGAGTGACCAAACTCAGTGTGGTAGTCAATTCTCTGAGCTTTCCATGGACCCAGAGGATATGTGAGGGGATCCCCTAAAGCTTGGCAACACAGTTGGGATCCTGTGACCTCTGAGAGGATTGCTGCCTGATTGACTGATTGGTTTCCCAGGTGGGGCACCTCAGAGCTTGGCTCTCTAGTTGCAGAAGCACCTTGTCTCTGAAAGCCAGGATCAGGATTCCTCTGACTCTGACATTGAGGATCTTGAAAGCAGCCAGGCAGGAAGGAAACAGGCAGCCCATGAAATCCCTGTAGCTTCAGTGAATAGTGATTTTCTTTTCAAAATTACTAGTTGTTCTCTAGAATTAAGGTTTAGATTTCCTGCTGAAGCTGTAGGTGGCTAGACCACCCCTGGTCCTTGGTTTTGGCTAAGGTTTGGAGCCAGGTGGGCCTGAGATTATAGATTAGAGTTCTACCCCAGATCCAATTCCTGAGATATAGGAGAACTCCCAGTGGTGCCCTGCTTGAGTACTAAAATTCTGATCAATAAACTTAAAATGTAACTCACACAAGATCTGACAGGGAGTCACAATAGGTGATAAACAAAGCTCTAGAATGAAAAGAAAGCATGATCCTTCAGATTGAATCTTAAAACAAAGATTATCAACCCCATGACTAAAAAGAGAATGATATTTCTGAGTAAAAGTGCATGGCCACATATAAATTAGAACATGGCCAGGAATGGCCACCAAAGGGATCACTTATTATTATTATTATTTACATTTTGTTTAATTCATGAAAAATGTTTCTATATAAATATGCCAAGAGGAACTGACAAAAACATACACCAGGAAATATGTAAATCCTCTCACTGGGAGATATTAAAACACTGAGTAGCTTGGGCATTTGCATATCACTTTTTTCAGAGTTATTTTGTGATGACTTTTTTTTTAATAATATTTTTTTTTTATCTTTTAAAAGTTACTTAGATTACATAAATGTTACACAAAAATTATAAGGATTCCCATATGCCCCACCTCCAACAACATCCCACTAATCTTTCATTAGTGAGGCACATCACCTGCAATGGATATACACATCCTGAGGCTTTGCCACTAAGCATGGACCATAGTTCACATTGTAGACCACACTGTCCTACACAGTTCTGCATGTTATATGCTGATATAAAATGGCCTATATCTGTCATTGCAATGTCACTCAGGGTAATTCCCAAGTCCCAAAAAAGCCCCTGTACTACAACTGCTCTTCTCTCTCTCCCTGAAACGAAAGCATCCTGTGGCCACTGGATCCCCATTAACATTGTAATTTCTTCCATTGCTTGAATCACAAAATGTCTATAACAGAATACCAGTAAGTCCACTCTAGTCCATAGCTCTTCCCCCAATCCTGAGGAGTCTGGGATGGTATTGTCTGCTCCACCTCCAAGTGGGAGGGGGCTTATATCCCATGGATAAAATGGATGGGATTATCCTGCCTGCAGCTGCAGACTCTCTCCATTCCCTGGCATGGCTGTTTTCCATCAACCTCTCCTTGCCAGTTGTCCTGGGTGAGTCCATTGAGCTTTAGAGTAGGAGTTTCAGCTCCACTGAGATTCCAGGCTGAGCTGGCACATGGGCAGCCCAAAGACTCCAGTCTCTGGAAGTACACCTACAAACTCTAGCACAACATATAGGTTTGAATAGAAGGGACAGATGGACCATGTGCAGGGAGGACATATTTGAGTAAAACTCTGTCACTCTCAGAAGCACAGATTCCAAAGTAGGCCCACTGATAAGGCACCAAACTCTGGAGCCAATCACCCTTATGTAGGACCTGGGTGTTTACAGAACCCTCAGGAGCCCCACTATTTGGGGTGATATCCATATTGGAAGCCTATGAGGTCCTACTGAGATGTGTATAAGCGTTACCTCCGGGATGACCTCCTGACTGACTTTGAAGTCCCTTAGCCATATGAACTCATTTGTCTTTATCTTTTCCCCCTTTTATTCAAGGTCTTTTTCCAGTCATATTGCCAGTTGGCACTTGATAGTTGGCACTTGTTGCCAGGGAGGCTCATCCCCAGGAGTCATATCCCACACTGGGAAGAAGGTAATGTATTCATATGCTGAGTTTGGCTTAGATAGAGGCCACATTTCAGCAACAAGGAGGCTCTCAGGAGGCAACCCTTAGGCACACCATAACAATAGGCTAAGTTTTAATGTCAAGAACAAAGACTGGGAAGGCTAATAATCAATAACAAGAGCCCATCAGTGGATCATCCTCCTTTTCCAGACAGTGCCCCTGCACTTGGGGGACTGTTGCTGCTCCCGTGGAGAATGTGGCAGAGTTCTCCAGGATGGGAATTCAGTATTATCTCATGTATTGAGTGATTCTCCACCCACTGTGACCATGCCCCATGAGCGTTTGAACAATTTTATATACCTTTTATGTATGTTCAGATGAACTTCTTCCCATGCACCCATCATCCCTGACACCCCCCACCAATGACCCTCTTGTGCCCCAGTTGTAACCCTTCTTTGATCCAAAGGTTCTTTAAAGATGAAGCCAATGGAATAGCCAAATACAATGAATTGGAAAATGAATTAATAAGGATAAGTTTAAATGTAAGAGATAAAATACATGAAAACTTAAAAAAATCTAAAAATAAAAATAAAGCATTGGGATATTCAAAAAATGGGGAAAAAAATTTTTTTTGACATTTTGCCTTTTATCACTGCAATATCGGGTGACCAGTCTGTACCGGGGCACCTTCCCCCTCTCACTCCCCAGTGTCTCCCTATTTTTCATTTTGTTTTCAAAGAAGTTTTAGGCCACAGCAAAGTCAAACACAGAATACAAGAGTCTCTCATATACCCAACCTCCTCCCCTTTTCCTCACCCCATATTAAAACCTTTTTGTATGTGGATGGTAGCATTGTTATAACTGTTATACAGATAGTGAAACATAGCTACTGAACATTGTCAATGGTTTACAATATGGTTTACACCTTTATAAATTTTGATGATATTTACAATGTCCTGTGTCCATCACTGTAAGGTAATGAAAAGCATTTCCACTTACCACTAAATACCCCCTGTTTGATCTATTCTGTTCCTCCCTCCCCATCTCCCCAGGGCCCATGATGACCCCCTGGCTTGACTCATTGGATGACAAGATTCATAGTTACATGCAACAAGAGGTCTTGACACACAGGTTTCTCCTCCCCTATTAGGAACCTCCTTTGCTCATAAGAGATGCCCACCTGTCTATTTCTGGGCAAATTGGTCCTCCCAAAGATGGGAGTCCATCTCTTTCCTTCTCATTGTGTGGTTCTCCACCCACAGATACAACACATTTTATCAGGATGAACACTCACACAGCCCCAGAAGCCTTGTCCAGATGTGCCCTGTCCTGAATGACCCCCAACCAACACCCTAAACCAGTGACACTTCTTTGTCATATTGCCATTAGACTATTCCCACCTCTGTACTTTCAACCTCATACCCACAAATCCTAAGTGTTCACCTGGTCCCTCTCCCATCTTTCCCCCCAGTATCCTGGGTATTCTAA
Organism: Tolypeutes matacus; assembly: GCA_026826555.1. NCBI lineage: Eukaryota > Metazoa > Chordata > Mammalia > Cingulata > Chlamyphoridae > Tolypeutes > Tolypeutes matacus. Next base: position 3,321,198 of record JAKSZT010000774.1, on the reverse strand, counting down.
CTCCCCCTTCCCAATTTACTCACCAGTCAACCCTGCACCACCCAATCCAATAATATCACTGTCCTCCTGTCCTATCCCTCCAATATGAAACTACAATCTATCACTTTACCATAGATTATGTCCATATGGGTGATGGCTCACAACTTTCTCTTCTCTTTCTCTTTCTCTAAACCTATCTTTCAGACAATAGTTCTTGGAGACTGCTCAATTTCTTTAATTCATATCAGTGAGGTCATGTACTGTTCATCCTTCAATGCCTAGCTTGCTTCACTCAACATAAGGTCTTCAAGATTTATCCATGTTATTCCATGTGTTAGTACTTTACTCATTCTTATAGCTGAGTAATATTCCATATGTATGTACCACATATTGTTTATCCATTTATGTGTTGATGGGCAACTGGGTTGATTCCAACTTGTAGCAATAGTGAACAATGCCACTATGAACATTGGTGTGCCTATATCTGTTCATGTCTTTGCTTTCAATTCTTCTGGGTATATAACTAGCAGTGGAATTGCTGGATTATACAGAAGATCTATAGTTAGTTTTTTGAAGAAACACCAAAAAAAACTGGTTTTTGTTTGTGCATTTTGTGTTGGCAGTTAAATCCCTATGTCCCTGCTGGATTTTTCTCTCTTTTTATCTATCTGTTTTACTATCTGTTTGATTTCAGATGTACTCTCTTCCACATCACTAATTCTTTCTTCTGCCTGTTCAAATCTGCTGTTATGTGAATCCAGCATCTTTTTTGATTTCTTGGATTGTGCCATTCATCACCACCATATCCGTTATCTTTTTATGTATGTTTAGAGTTTCTTCTGCATGTTCTCCCAGTGTCTTCTTAATATCCTTAATCTCTTTGTTCGCTTCATTAAGTTGATACATGGTTATTTGTGTGGACAACTTTGATTGTTTAATGTTCTACATCTCTTCCTGGTTTTTAGTTTGTTCATTGGACTTGCCAGTTTCTTCTTGTTTCTCAGTATGGTTTGGAATTTTTTGTTGCCCTCTGGTCTTCATTTTTATCTTGATGTGTTTATTCAGTTGAATAGCTTCTCTCTCTGTTCTAGAGTTTTATTTAGCTGGTGGTTCTATGTATGTGTTAAATTTTCTCTTTGATACTTTGTTCTTCTTGTTCTATGTCTTTGCTTTTTTCTATGTTCTCTTGAAGGGAAAAGATTAGGGACAGAGGAATTGAAAGAAGCAAGAAAGGAAAAAGGATAATAGTGATATTTATGAAAGTTAGAAGAGGGGCTGTATAAGACTTAGTAAAATGAATATTTAACTCATGTAGGCAGTGTAGAGTAATAGGGGAAAAAAGTGGAGTACCTACAATGGAATGGGAAACCAAATAGAGAAAAATAAATAGAATGATTTAAAAGGCCAGAATGATGAGGAGAGAAAGAGTAAAGAAAGGGCTGAAAGGAAAAAGTTAATTAAAAAAAAAAAAAAAGAAAACAGAATAGACAAGATACAAATCGACACCCGTGAAGTTGAGGACTAATGAAAAAAGGTGGAATGTAAGAACCACAACAGAAAGCGGAAGGTAGAAAGATGAGGGAAGGAAAAGAGATAGCCTTGGTAGATAAAATATATATACACAGGGAATGGGAAATAAAGGAAGGAGAAGCACCGCAAAGAAGAAACAAGCTAGTAGCACCTAATTTTTTTAAAAAATGGGGGTTGGTGGAGGAAAGAGGAAGATAAGTAAGAAACAGTCAAAGAAACAAAGAAAAACAAACAAAAACACAAGCAAGCCGTAGAACAAAGCTAAGGAAGAACAGTGTTCCTTCTTGAGCCCTTGTAGAGCCTCTCAGCCTGCCTGTGTTCATCAATCAATTACCCTGCAGGCTTCTCTCTGCAGGTTTTGAGGCAGATTTTAGTGAGTAAACTAAGTTAAAAAAAAATTTTAAGTAACTTTTTTTTTTTAAGAAAAAAAGGGACCCAAAATAAGGCCTCTTCTAGACAATCTCCTCTACTAAGGAGACCCTAAATAGGCTCGTGGAAACTTATCAAACACTTCCAACTGCCTGACCCCCCACCCAGGGAGCTGAAACTCTGATACTCCTCAGTGTAGAGCTATAAAATTGGCTGACTCCGCCCCGCCCAAACCAAGCCTCTGTATCCCAGGGCAGCTAGGTAAATCAGGCTTCCTCAGCAAATTTGTCTCTCCCTTCAATCTGGCACCACATCAAGCTGGCTGGTGTGCTCCCCAAAGCTGCAATTGGTTCCAGGCAGCCAAACCCACAGAAAGGAAACCCCTCTCCACCCTCTGCCAGAACCCTCCCACTCTTGGAGAATGCTCCCTCTCACCAAGTTGCCAGCAGGAGTCAGGGCTCACCCTAGTCCTTTGCCCTGAGGTTGGGGCTTATCTATCTGCATCCATGATTTCCAGCTGAGGATAAACTCACAATTTTATCTTGAGCAATCCACCTCGCTGTCCAGCTCCCTCCAAATCGATGTCCCTAAGATTTTTACTCCGTGGGCCCCCAGAACAGACCACTTGGGCAGGATCCTGTCCCCAATCAGCTATCCTCCATGAAAGAGATGGTGAGTGCTCACCTAAACTGACATCATCTTACCCTCCAACATTCAGCATTTGTTTTTAACGATATAATTTTTTATTAGTCTCTCATCTTGTACATGCACTGTGTCTTTCTTATATTTATAAGCTCTTTACTATTCTGGTTATTTTAATGACAATGATGGCCTTGCTTTCATTTCTAAACATTGCTATTTAGAAAATACATCCTGTTTGTTGGTGTTGACAATGATGGCCAACAGATTTTGTAATTGTTTAGACAATAATAAGTTCAGGGTATGCTTAGTTCTTTTTTTTTTTCCAACCAAAATCAATGTTGTATTTATCTTCACTGATTGACACGGGAGCAGAATGTTTAAAGTCATCAGAGTCCACAATGCAAAATGGGTGAAGAGTACAGAAATGAACAAAGCAAACAGCTGCAAAGGGCTGGCTCAAGGAAACTGCAGAGCCTAGCAGGGACTTGAACTGTGGACACCTAGAAAGAAAAAGGAGAGCTTACAGCTGGAGGTGGGGATGCTTGATGGCTATGAAAATAAACCCAAAACCAAAAGGAAACCATGCTGAGTTCTCCAGGAACAACACTGAACAAAGACCTGCTGATGCCTTCACACAGGAGAGAAAATATACAAAAAGATTTTTTTTTTTTTTTTTGTACTCAACCCTTAGGCTCTCATCTAAGATTCTACTTGTCTGCTATAATCTGCAGGATTGGCACAAGGGCCAACAGAAAGTGTTCTTGCTGCCACCCTATGCTCTGATCTCATGTGCATTGCTGGGGATGGGGGCTGCTCCTGGAGCCAGAGCCCCCCTGAGACCTCTGGGTGTTTGAAGTAGAGTTGCTGCAGTTGAACTTCTGATTTTTTCCAACTGACAGTGAGTGGTTTTTTTGTGACCATGTTAAACAAATGACCAGAGAGATGTCTTGAAACCATTTTTGTAAAGTCTGCCCAGGTTAGGAATTTAACATCGTTTTTATATTAATAGACTATTTACACTTGTTTCCTTTGTTGATGTTTTTAAAAACAAACAAAAAAGTTCTCTTACATTTCTGCATAATAGAATAAGGAAAAACGCAGAGCTTTGTACATTATTATTATTAATCATTTCTATATATATCTTCAACATCGGTTCCAAGTACCAAGGTCGCTGGGGGGCCTGACTGGAGCCACACAGTGTGCTGGACAAAGTGACCCTTATAAATAAGGCAAAGAAACCTTGGGACTCTTTGAGAAGGATCTGAGGCCTTCGACTGCAAATTCAACTAAAGAACAAAAAGCAAAAGTTTTTTTTTTTTCCGTTGTTTTTTTAAAATTCTACAGATCACAAAATTAAAAAAAAATAAAAATCTATTAAAAATGCATATCACTTTTGGGAAAACAACGTACAAACGTGGGGTTTTTTTCCCTAACCACCTCTTCTCTGGCTCAGAAAACAGGAGATCGCCTCCAGAAAAGCTGTCTGTCCAATCTCCCGCACACATAGGGAAGTGTCCCCAGGACTGAGGAGGTGTATTTTTAGTTCTATTAACTTCCATTACAAAAACTCTCACTAGTGTATCTGTCAGAGGGTCAGTACTGGGCTTCCAGCCCGCGGCAGGGGTCCCGGGACTACCGCCCTTCCACCTCTGGGGGACTGCACGCCAGGCAGCCCCCGAGCGGCTCGCGGTCTCAGTAGGCGCGCTTGCGGAGCTCGAGGGGGGCGTAGCGGCGGCGCAGCGCGCGTGGTCTCCCATGAGAAGCCCGGCGGCGCGCCTGGGCGCTCGCGGCCTGCTGGAAGCCGGGGGCCGAGAAGACGCTCCGGGATGCCCCCGCCCCCGCCCCCCCCCCCCCCAGCAGCGTTGGCTCGGAGTCCTCCCCGCGCTCCTCTATGACCTTCAGGGCGTCCTGGAGCGGCAGGTGCTCGGGCTCCGGGCCCAGCAGGCGCAGGTCGTCCTACCGCGCCGCCTTGGCGCCTCCTCCTGAGGCCTCTGATTCCTCGCCTCCTTGGCCGGCGAGCGGCTCTCCTGGACGCCGGGCTTGGCAGCCGGCGGCTCCCTGTGGCCGCCGCGGAGCAGGATGCTGCTGACCGGGTGGCCTACGGCGACGGCGGACGCGGGCAAGGCCTGGCTCATTAGTCTCGGCATCTCCAGGACGTCCAGCTCTCGCTCCTCCTTGCGCTTGTCTGGCTCCTGTTGTGGTAGGTCAGAGCAGAGATGTGTTCCGCGTCCACGGGCTTGGGCCACGGCGGTGGTGTGGGCAAGGAAGGTGGAGCCCGGTGGAGCAGGTTCCAGGTCTCGTGGGGGCCGGACAGGCGGTGCAGCGAGGCCGCAGTCCTGGCCTCCCAACTCATGCCCGGCGCGGGACTTTTACCCGCTGCCGGGGCAAAGAACTTCTCAGAACGCAGAGACGCTGCGCGGGCCCCCGCTCCACCGCACTTCGCAGGCGACTGCCAATACTCCCTGAGCTGGAGCCGGACGGCATGGACGCAGGAGGCGCAGCGTGGGGCCCTGGCAGCCCCAGGATGCTCAGGACCCTGTGGCGGCCGGTCCTTCCCCAGCACGCGCTCCTAGGTTGCGCCCGCCCTGCGGGCGCCTGGCCGACCTGTCTCCCCCAGCCGCGGTCTCGGCGCGAGTGCTTAAGTCTTAATTAAATACAGAATAGCCTAACCTTTCATATTTAGAAAGCATTTATGTTGTTATTAAATAAATGTAATGTAAACTTTGGAGAATATGAAAACACTAGACCACTTGCAGGTACCTGTTATCCCTATGTATTTCATTGCATATCATATTTTATGTAAGATTTGGTCTGAGGTATTTTTTAAGACTAATTTCATTCATGGCGATATGTCAAAATTTTATGACTTGTAAAATTTGGACTCAAATGATGTTAAATAAAATAAGTCGAATATAGCATGACAAAATATGAACATTAGTTTTTACTTGCAAGTGATTGATATTATATAATGTGAGAAAGGATTTATATTTACTGAGTACCTACTAAGTGCTAGACTATTAGTCAAAGGACTTTAGGTATATAATTAAAATAGATTACTTCCTCAAGACAGCTCTTGGTTAGGTTCTTGAAAAATCTCTTCCTACTTGTTCAGGAAAACGGAAAACCATCCTCCTACATGTTCAGGACAGTCTTGAGAATAACTCTCTAATTTTTTCTGTCATACACCTCACAACCAGTCCATCACCATATCATATTGCTTCTCTGTACAGAATATATTTGGAGTGTGACTATTTCTCAACAAAAGACTCATCATCTCCATCTTTAAATTATGGTTGAAGCCTTCTAGATTGCTTCCCTGCTTACTGCCTTATCCCTCCTGAGTCTAATCTGAATGTATAGCTAGACTATTACTCTTAAATGTAATTTGGATCATGTCACTTTGCTTCATAAAACCTACCTGACTTCCAAAATGGGTAAAAATCAAAATATTATAAGAGCCTCCAGAGCCAACTAGATCTTGCCCCTCCTCCTCAATTTTCTGAATGCACCCTTCATCTTTGTGTCTGTCACACTCTCTTTGGTGCGGCCACACTGACCTCCTCACACTTATCCTTCCCTATATTCATTAGTCCTGATGATAGCCAGGCATTTTCCATTTTTCAATCTTCCTGAAATTTGCTTTGCCCAGATAACTGCATTTTTACTCATTTTCTTCCTCATAAGACCATGCCTCACCACATTATTTAAATTCACATCTGCTCCTTCTCTCATACTTGCTGAATTTGTTTTTCATAACAGTAAACACAAATAATATTCTCTATTTTTAGTGTGCCTTTTGTTTCCTCTCTGTTTTCCTCCACTATGAGAACTCTCTGAGAACAAGATTACTGCCAGTTAGGTTCATTCCTGTATCTCCGTGAATGCCCCACGGAGCATATAGAATTGGGGCATAGAAGAATGCCCCAATAAATGTGCTTGGATGGCTGAATTTTACAGAGGATGGAACTGGGGCACAGAGAGATGAAGAACTTGATCATGGTTAGCCAATAGGTTAAAGGATAAGCTCACATTTGATCCCAGATAGACTGACTAGAATTCATGTTCTTCATCACCATTCTATGGTATGACTGTTTTTCTACAAAAGTATAATATTCTTGTCAGAGTTGAAATATAATCCATTTCTTTATTATATTTTTCAAAAAATTAACAAAAATAACTATTTGTTACAGGTGTATATTGCTGGCAGACATTCTATACAGAAGCTGAGAGAAGACAGTATGATATTGGAAATACCAGCTAAATCTTTTCAAACATACATGTATCATCCTATTTACAGAAAAAAGGAACTTTGTAAAGGAAAGAAAGATATATCAGGTGATTTGATATGGTTAGGGACAGAACCTATCCTGGTGTAAGAAAGGGTTTCAGCATTGATATAAAGGCAGTGGCCACCATAAATTCTGAGGGGAGGAAGAGAGAAGAATAGGTGTAACATGGAGCAGTTTGGGTCATTTGAATTGTTCTGCATGATATCGCAATAATGGATACAGGCCGTTATACATTTGGTCAAAACCTATAAAATTGTAAAGTGCAAATTGTAAACAATAATGTAAACTATAGACCATGGTTAGTAGCAAAATTTCAATATGTTTTTATCACCTGTAACAAATGTTACATTAACAAGATGTGTTAATGTGGGAAAGCAAATGAGTTATGTGCCATAACTCAATACCAAACCCCACTATTTGTCTGATCAGTACTTATCACAGCAGTTCTTCTACTCCTATCTGGGGTATATGGGAATCCCCAATATTTTCAATGTAACATTTATGTAACCTAAATCTTCTTTGCAAAATAAAATAAAAAGAAATAGAAAAAAAGAAAAGGTTTCAGATACAAAGTGGCTCAACAATGGGGAAAATATCATCCTTAGATGGAACAATGCAGACTTTTGCTTACTAGGGTTTGTGGTAGCTCATTTCCATGGTTAGTCCTGGTCACCAGGTTTTTCTATGTTGTTGCTCTACCGTCTCATAAGACGTTGTCCTCTTCTCCATGCATGTAGAGTTTTTGCCAAGCGTTCTGTCAACATTCCACAGTCTGAGGGAAACATGAGTTTTTCACATTGGGAAAATAATTTTTTTTCCATGTATATTGTTTTTTTAAGAATAATTCAGTTCCTTGAATAGGTACAAACCTTTTCAGGTAACTTATGTTTCTGATGTGAACATCTTTAAAAATTGTATATTTCATCTAATTAGTGAAATTTAGCAGGAATAGGATATTTACAAAATTTTATTACTCTCCTTTTAATATTTGTGGGGACTACAGTGTTATCCCTTTTTCATTCTTTACATCAGCAATTCTGTCTTCTTCTTTCAGTGTTTGCCCTAGGGATGATTAACCTTGGAGTAGTAGAGATTCAATTCATCTTTCCGATTCTTTGTTATGTTTTTGTGGTAAATTTTAACTTTATATGTGACTCAAGCTTCAAATGAACCAATGTAATTTTCCTGTAGACAATTATTTTAAAGCAATTATATTTTTAAAAATCCAGTATTTGATATAGTTACCTTCAGTTTTATATATAGGTTATTATTTATTTTAGTAGACCCATGATTCCTTCTGTGTTCATTCTCTTTATACCTGGAAAATTCTTGAAGCACAAATCTGCTGGATATATATTTTTCTGTATGTGAGTGTTAATATTTCTGGAAAAGATTTAATCTTGTTTTTTATATTTCAAAGATATTTAAATTAGTATTGAATCTTATAATGACAGTTATCTTTCAGTATTTGAAACATGACCTTCCGTTTTTTCTGGCTTTCATCAGTTTTGAGGTTGTTATAATTCTCATGGGTTGTTTTCAGAATGTGATATGTACTATCCTCTGACTTTCATCATCATTTTCTACTTTTCTTTATCAGTTGTGAGATCAAAAAGTCAATATGTGTTTTATTTGATGGTTGATTTGCTATTTTTTCACCTTCCTAGGCATTTTTAAAAATCATAATCCTGAGGTTTAATGTCTTTCCTTATATTCAGAAAAGTTATGGTCATTTTCTTCTTAAATATTTCTTCTGATTCTATTTCTATTCTTACATACTACACTAAATATATGTATATGAAACAGTGTGATATTGTACCACAGTTCTCAGGTAGTTCTTCCCCAATGTTTTATTTTTTTTTTAACGTTTTGTCTTTTTGTTTGTTATTTCCTATGGGCTTATCATCAAGTTCATGATTATTTCCTCATCTTTATTGAACATATTGAATGTCCTGTTGATAGAATAGGATAGATAGAATGTTATGTGTGTGCTTTTTAAAAGTTATATTTCTAGCAATTAATTATACAGTACCTTATAGATTCCATCCTTATGGAGCAAACAACATCCTTCATCAGTGTGGCACATTCACTGCAACTGACAAATACTTCCCAGGGCATTTCCACTGAGAATGGAGCACAGTTTACACTGTAGTCCACACTCTCTCCCACACAGTTCTGCATGCCATGGGATGATATAAAATGGCCTATATCCACCACTGCAATGTCATTCAGGACAACCTCCAGTCCCCAAAAGTCCCTGCACCACAACTGCCCTTCCCTTTCCCTGCCCCCAGATCCTCCAGTGGCCACTGCCTCCACATCAATGCCACATTCTTCCATTGCTAAAACCACAATATTTCATCTGTTTTAGTAGAAATTTATAATTATTTTTCTCCTGAACAATCAGTATATGAAGCAAAAATAAATCTGTTTTATCAAAATAGCTCCTTGAGATATTGATGTGGCCCAAGCAACTGGGCTCCTGTCTACCATATAGGAAGTCCAGGGTTTGATTCCCGGGGCCTCCAGGTGAAAGGTATGCTGGCCTGAGTGGTGAACTGGCCCATGTGGAGTGCTGACCTGCATGGAATGCTTGTCAGTGCCGGAGTGTTGGCCCACCCAGGAGTGCTGGCCCACACAGGAGTTCTGGCCCATATGACAAGCTGGTGCAGCAAGATGATGCAACAAAAAGAGACATAGAGGAAAGGCAATAAGAGATACAGCAGACCAGGGAGCTGAGGTGACACAGAGATTGAGCACCTCTCTACCACTCTGGAAGGCCCCAGGATTGGTTCCTAGTGCTACATAAAGAGAAGACAAACAGAAACAGAAGAACACACAGAAAGCAGTGAGCACAAAACAATGGGGGCGGGGGAATAAATAAATAAATCTTTATTATTTATTATTTCATTTACCTATTAATTGTATCTGGCTATTATATGGGCTTCATCTTCAAGGAAGGTTTGGATCACAGAAGGGTTACAGAGGGGGCAGGAGGATCATTGGTGAGGGGTGTCTGGGATGGGGGTTTCATGGGAGGAAGTTCACCTGAATATACATGAAAGATATATAAAATTGTTCAAATGATCAAGGGGTGGGGCATGGTCACAGTGGGTAGACAATCACTCTATAAATGAGGGAATACTGAATTCCCAGCCTGAAGAGCTCTGCCACATTCTCCAAGGGAGCAGCAATAGTACCCCGAGTACAAGGGCAGTGTTTGGCAAAGGAGGATGGTCCACTGATGGGTTTTGTTATTGATGACTAACCTTACAAGTCTTTGCTCTTGTAATTGAAACTTAGCCTATGGTTATGGGGTGCCTAAGGGTTGCCACCTGAGAGGCTCCTTGTTCCTCAAATGTGGCCTCTCTCTAAGCCAAACTCAGCATATGAATGCATTAACTTCCCCCCAGCATGGAACATGACTCCCGGGGATGAGCTTCCCTGACAATGAGGGATTAATACCAAGTGCCAACTGGCAATACAACTGGAAAAAGACCTTGAATAAAAGGGGGAAAAGGTAAACATGAATGAGTTTGAAGGTAAAGACTCAAAGAGAGTTTGGAGGTCATCCCAGAGGTAAAGCTTATGCACACATCAGTAAGATCTCATAGAACACCAAAGTGGATATCACCCCACACAGAAGGCCTCCTGAGGACTCTGGAGACACCCAAGTCCTATATAAGGGGGGATAGCTCCTGAGATTGATGCCTTATCAGTGGGCTCTACTTTGGAATCTGCTCCTGAGAGTGACAGAGTTGGACTCAAATTTAAGTCCTCCCTGCACAAGGTCCATCAGTCCCTTCTATTCAAACCCATATGTGATTCTGGAGTTTGTATGTGTACTTCCAGAGATGAGCCTCTGGCCTGCCCATGTGCCAGCTGTGCCTGGAATCTTGGTGGAGCTGCAACTCCTACTCTACAGCTCAATGGACTCTCCTGTCACCTGGTGAGGAGACGATGATGGACAACGGCCACCCCGGGGAATGAAGAGATAATCCCATTCATCATATCAATGGGATATAAGCCTCCTCTCACTTGGAGGTGGACTGAACATCACCATCCCAAACTCCTCAGGATTGGGGGAAGAGCTATGGACTAGAGTGGACTTAATGGTATTCTGTTCTAGACATATTGTGATTCAAGCAATGGAAGAAATGACAACAGTGAGGTGGAGCCAGTGGCCACTGGACACTTTTGGGGCAGGGAAGGAAAAAGCAGTTGTAATATAGGGGCTTTTTCAGGACTAGGGAATTATTCTGAGTGACAATTACAATGACAGATATAGGCCATTTTACATTAGCATATAACATGCAGAACTGTGTGGGAGAGAGTGTGGTCTACAATGTGAACTATGGTCCATGCTTAGTGGCAAACCCCCAGGATGTGTATATCCATTGCAGGTGATGTGTCACACTAATGAAAGATGTTTATGTGAGATGTTATGGGAGGTGTGGAAGGTGGGGAACATGGGAATCCCTGTAATTTTTGTGTAACATTTATGTAATCTAAGCATCTTTTAAAATAAATAAAACAAGCAAATTCAATATTTTGTTTTCTCAAAGCTGAATACTATAATGTATCATTATTTCAAACTATTGCAAAAGATTTGTTATTTCACCTTGCAAAAAGAAAGTAAAAGTAGTGAAGTTCCTTATATATGTTACAAGTTAACTGAACAGTGTTTAGAAAGTGTTACCAAAATTAAAAAGATTTGTCTAACCTTCTGTTGGTCAGAGCTATATGGACAAGGTGTTCATATAAATAAAGATTATATACAGTTTCTGGAAATTTGACAGTGTTTTTGCATGATGTTGGATGTCAGTATAGTGCTGTTAATCATGGTTTTAATTATTGTAAAGATGTTATATATCACACAGATACAACATCTCCACCTGGGAATTGACAAGCAGATGATCTAGCCTATATCTAAATAATCTCCCCACACACACACAAAAGAAGCAGCCTGTGGCCACACACAATGAGGCAGCCATCAAGGGGCTGCCATGGGGTGGTGCATAGGTAGGGTATTGGGTACTCCTTTAATGCCCTATGGAATTGGACTTTTGTATCCCCACAGTTGTGTGAAACAATTTTAGAAAATCTCATACTATTTATACATAGCTCCTGTTAGTTTTGATTCTTTAAAGAACAGTGACTAATACATGTGGTTATCTAGATTTAATTATAGTTAACATGGAAACAGACAGAGAACATTAATACTGTATGACTTTAATGAAATTGTTTTCTAATATTCTTTGTTCTTTCTAAATAATATTGTGAAATGATACAAAAGAAATTATGAAAAATTTTTGCATAAGTCATTTTGTCTAAATATTTAAAATACTTTAATGAACATTTGAAATAATAATATACAAGCTTATAATCAAGAATTAATGGTACACAAAGGTATCATCCTTCAAGGAACAATGTATCATATATGATATAATTTTATATGAGTTTTGAAAGCCATGAAGGTTATGTCTCTAAAGTTTTGTTAAATCTTTGTGGTTAGGTATACATACAAATTTAATTCATACAAAGCTTGACTGAAGTTTTTCCTGAATGAGTTACTTTACTTATGGGGACATAAGTAATAAGTATTAAAAAATATTTTTTAGATTTTGCTTCATTCTTATTATACAAGATTCTCAGAATACAGTGTATTGAATAGTACTTTTCTTTCTTAAAGAGCATTGGGGTTTCTGCTATTTTCAGGAATATTTCATGACTTTCTTTTTCAATGTCCAGGATGTTTACAGTAATTTTAAGTTCTAGTGCTCTGAATCTTGGTTCCTAGAGGGTTTATTGGGGGTTATTTAACCACAGTTTTAGCTTGAGATAAATTTTTTCCTTATTTATCTTTTTAAAATAGATTTTTCCATCTAGATTTCTGTGTGATTTTCACCAGCTCTCCTGTAAATTAATTGGCAAGGTCTGAGTAACCAGGCTTACAAATTTGAATAAGAGTGATTTTTTTTTCCCAAGACCCACTCATTCTTTAGTAAGAATTTGGAAATCTTATAATTATAGTAGGGATTTAAGCAAAGTCAGAACACCAGAAGCTCAGCTTCCTCAATTAGTGGGACTCTAGGCATGTGTGTGTGTGTGTGTGTGTGTGTATATGCACTTATTTAATTTAAAGTAATTTGAATAAAGCTTTCTTAAGAATTTTGATTTGTTAATTTGGTATTACTATACAAAGGTAGAAAATTATACATTAAATAAAGAGGCAGACACAAGTAGAAAAACATAAAAGTTTCTAGGGTATATAATAATATTGCACATATTTATGCAAATTCTTAATCTGATACAAAGACATAAAATATTGCACCTAAAGAATTACATCTCATTGGTCTTCTTTTTTATAATACAAGTTTAATTGTAATATAGTGTTTTCCTCTATATTTACAGGTCATTTCTCTTCTGATTCTAAATCATGTTGGGGGCATGCATTAGTGTAAAGAAATATATTTTTTCTTCTTCATATGTTTATATGCAAATGCTGGCCAATTATTAAGATATATTTTAGGGAACTGCTTCCTTTCTTAGTAGTACTATTAACATTTCCCATGGTTATTATTTCTCTTTTTGTTGCTCTAATAAAGATCTTCTAAACTTCAAACTGGTAAAAGAAAGGATAATGAGAGTTAAACTCAATCTCACAACCACCAGCATAAGCACTTTCTTGACTGACTCTCCTATGCCTAGAACCTGCACCCAGTATTACCTGGTTGAGACTGAGCTGGGGTAAGGTAGGACTTTACCCTACAATCATAATCCAGTAACTGAAAACCAAAAGAGCAGATGAGTTTTGCCTAAAAACAGGTATTTAAAAATCACTCACCCAGAAATCATATGTTCCCAGGACTGTTTCTATCCCCAAAAGGAAGCATCACTGGGATCAGCAGTGCTAGCGAGAACAGGATTGAGTCTTTTATGCTGAGTCTCTAGATAAAGATATACACGGCCACATAGGGTCAGTGGTCCCATGGGGCTGTGGAGTCCTAGGATGAGGATCTTAAAGACCCAGCCCCAAGTTGGGCAACAATTGTTGTGAACCAAAAGTGAGTCTTCACTTGATGCACACAGGGTCAATTGGTAGACATCAGGATTTTGAGAAGAGACACATTTTATTTAGCAAAGGATGTTCTATGAAGACAGGGCAATATTTTCCTCAGATCTGTCTCCTTGAACTGAAGATTCTTTCAGTATTTCATAGCATTCAAACAAAGGCAGGCAGACTTAGAATAATGAGAGATGATGAGGTTAGTGATGGTCTACTGAAATAATGGGCAAAAGACTTGAAAAGACAACTGTCTAAAGAAGAAATACAAATGCAAAGAAACACATGAAAAAGTTTTCATCACTAACGATTAGAGAAATGCAAATCAAAACTACAATAAGATATCATTTCACACCTATTAGACTGGCAGCTATTAAAAACTCAGAAATCTGTAAGTTTTGGAGAGGATGTGGAGAGATAGGAATGCCTATGCACTGTTGTTGGGAATGTAGAATGGTACAGCCATTGTGGAGGACTGTTTGTTCCAAAGGAATTTTTTTTTTTTTTTTTTAAAGTTTATTTTTTTTATTTATTTATTTTTTATTATGGGTAAAAATCAAAATTCTCACAATACATACAAACATTTGTAAAATGATATATAAATATATATGCATATATGTGTATTTGCTTACAAAAATGTTATTTTTATATATATATATACATATATTTTAAGAGGTGCTTAGATTACCTAAAATATTATACGGAACCCACTCGGATTCCCATGTTGCCCACCTCCCACACCTCCCACCACATCCAACACAAACATCTCCCATAGTGTG
>JAKSZT010000774.1:3258527-3291544 GCA_026826555.1 Tolypeutes matacus | reverse complement strand
GATGTGGTGGGAGGTGTGGGAGGTGGGCAACATGGGAATCCCAGTGGGTTCCGTGTAATATTTTAGGTAATCTAAGCAACTCTTAAAATATATGTATATATATATTTATATAAATAACATTTTTGTAAGCAAATACACATATATGCATATATATTTATATATCATTTTACAAATGTTTGTATGTATTGTGAGAATTTTGATTTTTAACCATAAAAAAAAAAAAAAAAAAAAAAAGAGACTTCTAGTTTCTTTCCTCTTCCCCTCCCCAGGACACTGTGGAGTTGGGCTGTTCCAAATTCATGAATCCTTAGCCCTGTTTTGGCTGGGAAATACTGACATGGTAAAGTCCTCCCTGGGGTGTCTCTTCCACCAAACAAAAGAAACTAGAAAAAAATGAAATGAGGGTAAAATCTTTTGAGGCAAAAGGTAAACAGATAGATCAAGAATCTCAGAAAAGGATTAGAGGAAAGGAGGGGAAATATTTGCAGAAAATTTCAATCTTAAAAATTGCTTCTCATATCAAGGACAAGAGTCAGATGAAGAAGAGCTGAATAAATCTGATCAGGTAAACCTGGACTATTCTAAAGTCTAAAGTAAGGAAGAGTAAGTGTCAAGGAAAAGCCTTACCTCAAAATCAATAAAAAAATAAAACCCTAAGAAAGAGAGATAAAATGACCCTGAATGTAAATACATAAAAATAATCAGAAACCTAGTTATCAGCAAAAAAATTTACAAGCCATACTAAGAAAAAGAAAGATATGGCCCTGTCAAAGGAACAAATGAAAACATCAGAGGAGACATAGAATTTGAAAAAAACTAATCAAGGATGTTCAAATAATCTCCTAAATCAATTCAAGGAGATGAAAGAAAATATGGCTAAAGAGATAAATTATATTAAGAAGACACCTGTTGACAGAATTAGACTCAAATAAATCCTCCCTGCACATGGTTCACCAGTCCCTTCTATTCAAACCTACATGTGATGCTGGAGTTTCTTAGGTATACTTCCAGAGACTGGAGCCTCCCGCCTACCTATGTGCCAGGTGTGCATGAAATCTAGGTGGAGCTGCAACTCCTACCCTACAGCTCAATGGACTCATCCAAGTCACCTGGTGAGGAGACAACGATGGGCAATGGCCATCCCAGGGAATGGAGAGGGCCTGCATCTGCAGGCAGGATCATCCCACCCACCATATCCATGGGATATAAGCCCTCTCTCACTTGGAGTTGGAGTGGACATCACCATCCCAGTCGCCTCTGAATTGGGGGAAGAACTATGGACTAGAGTGGACTTGATTGTATTCTCTTGCTCACATATGGTGATTCTTGCAATGCAAGAAATTATAACAATGAGGTGGAAAAAAAAAAAAAAAAAAAAGAAGACACCTGTGAGCATAAGGAAACTTTGAAAGTATTTAAAGGAACATAACAGAAATTAAAGGGATGAAAGACACAATAGAAGAGATTCAAAATAAATTAAAGGCATTTTTATTAGCTTCTGAAATATGATAATGAAAAGGCAAGTTTCATTTTATTTTCAGAAAAATCCCCATAGTCTTTTTTAACAAATCAATTATATTTATATATATTAATAAAGCATAAATCTATCAAAAGTGTACAATCAATGGTATTCACTGTAATTGTTAGGCCCTAAAGCTGTGCCTTTGAGGATAACCAGAAATGTAGGGAAAAAAACTTTAACATGATAATTAGGCAGAACTTACATTTATTATATCTGCAGACAGGAGACAAAGTTGGTCTAAAGTAACTCAGACCTGTCTCCTTGTTCTGTGGTTTTACTCTTGCTTAAATACTTAAGTTACTACTTAGCATTTGCTTTGATTATGCACTAGTTTTTATGCATATGGATGAACATACATAGCTAGTTATATAATTGTATGATTAGTATGTTCAGGAAATCATGCTTGCACATATATTGCATGATCCAAAAAGGGGCAGATAACTCCATCCTGGGGTGGGAAATTTACTATGTTAATTAAGCAAGTTGAAGTGAGGACAGCAAGGGGCTTCTTCTGTGCAAGTCTGGCCGACCGGTTGAAGCTGGTTTTCATACTTCATTGTTTCAACAAGACGTTCTTGACCAAAAGAAGCAGAATTTGGCCCCAAGAGAGGCTTGCATCTCATTATCTTCTAATTTACATATAATTCTTACCTTTGTATCCTAACAATAGGAAAGAAAACAAGTTACTTTCAGGTATTTGGTCACCCTATATCCATCATAATCACATAGTTGTGCATTCATCACTTCAATCATTTTAGAGCACTTTCACTATTCCAACAATACTACTAATAATAAACTAAAAATACCCCAAACAAACAAGCAAAAAAAAAAAACTTGTCCCCATTCAATCTCTCTAATCTTCCCTTGCTGTATATAGCTGCTACTCTGTTTCTGTTTCTCTAATTTTTGGAATGGAAAGCTAAGGGTTAATCTGTGCAGAATTGGGGAAAATGTTGTTCATAAGTCTTTGGAAATGAATAGAAATGGTGAAAGCACATAATAGTGTCTGTAACTAGCAGAGCTATAATATGAATATGGGAGTGGTTGAAAGGGTAAGTCTTAAGATCATGTATAGTACTACAAGAAAAGCTAAAAAAATGTTTTTAAAAATATAACATGAGGCTGTATAGCATAGTGAAACCTCATGTAAAACATGAATATGGGTGATATTGCTTCTATAAGACTATTTTTACAAAATATAAATACAAATAAACACTAGAGCTAATTTAACCAGGATTTAAACAGGCAGAAGAATGAATTGGAATATAGGATATTCGAAATTTCATGGATAGAAGAACAGATAGAGAAAATAATAGAAAAATTGGGTAGTGTCTCAGGATTTGAATGTTAGCATGAAGCTCACAAATATACGCATCATGGGTACATATAAGAAGAACAAGAGAAGGGAAAAGGGGAAGAAAGAATATTCGTGGAAATAATAGCCAAACATTTCCCAACTCTTATGAAGACATAAATATACATGTCCCAGAAATGCAATATACTCTAAAGAAAATAAATCTTAATAGACCTACTCTGAGACACATACTAGTCAGAATGTCAAATGACAAAGATGAGAAAATTCTGAAACAGCAAGAGAAATGCAATTAGTCACATTCATGGTATCCTGAATAAGACTAAGTGCTGATTCACATCAGAAGCCATGGAGGCAAAATGAAAGTGATATGATATAATTAATGTAATTAACAATATAAACTGCCAGCCAAAAATTTTTTATACAGCAAAACTGTCTTCCAAAAAGGAGGGAGAGTTTAAAATATTCACAGATAAACATAAACTGAGACTGTTTGTCAAAAAGAGACCACCTTTACCAGAAATATTAAATATAGCTTTGCAGGTTGAAAGAAAAGACAGGAGAGACTGGCTTTTAGTGTGAAAATGAAGATTATCAAAAATGGTCTGCAAATATTCTTGCTGTCCTGATTTTGTTATAATCAGGGTAGGCTAAACGTTTACTATATTAGAAACCATACATGTGTCCCCAGAACTAGTTTTTCTCCCTAGGTCTGGTTTTTAGAATGCTCTTGATAAACTAAGCTTCATTTATTATATGGCCATCCTGTTTGGGAAATGACTGTAACTCTAGGTATCTTTGGTCAACCATAAGAGATATAGCAGGGGGATGGATGTGGCTCAAATGTTTAGGCATCCATCTCCCATATAGAGGGACCTGGGTTTGATCCCCAGGACCTCCTGGTGAAAATTTAAAAAAGAAAAATATAGAAGTTGCATGGCTCACCAGGCCCCATGCATGGGTGTGCCACCAGGCCCTGCAAGCAGGTGAGACCCTCAGGCCCCATGCATGGGTGTGCCACCAGGCCCCATGAGTGACTGAGCCTCCCAGGCCCCATGCACAAGCACATCACCAGTCCCCATGAGTGGATGTGCCATGAGGCCCCATACGTGGGTGCACCACCAGGCCCCACATGTGGGTGCACTGTTAGGCACCACAGGTGGGTGCACCTTCAGGCCCCATGAGCAGGTGTGCCTCCAGGCCCCCCATGCAGGTGCACCACCAGGCCCCATGAGTGGCTGAGCCCCCCAGGCCCCATGTGTGGGTGTCCCATCAGGCCCTGCCAGCCACGCAGCAAGATGATAATGTAACAGGAGAGTGACACAAGGGAAAGCCAAGACATGCCAAAAAAACAGGAACTAAGGTGGTACAGGCATTAGGACACGTCTCTCCCATACCGGAGTTTCCAAGGATCGAATCCCAGTGAAGACAGGAGGAGAATTATGAGAAGAGAGGGCAGGAAATGGACACAGAGAGTTGCCCAGTCAATGGACACAATAACAGCAAAAACAGGAGGGTAAATATGTATAAAAGTAAATAAATAAATAAAACCTTAAAAAAAGTATAGGGGAGGAAGTTTCAGACTATAGTTAGAAGTAAATACTTTGATGATGACTTTCATAATTTGTTAACAAATGTTTCACAACAATGCAAAGTATTTGTGATGGAGTGATGTGTGGGAGTATTGTATGATGTTATGCATGTTTGTTTTGTAAGGTCACAATGTTTACTGAACACTTATTGTTTGTGTATGTTCATGTATGAATGATATACTTCAAGAAATTGTTGAAAAATGGTAATGAAAAGTGTAAAAACAGAGACAAAAATATATGACTTTAAAAAAAGATAAAATGGTTGAAGTGAGTACTGGCTTTACAAATAAATAAGATTGACTGCTAATAGATTAAACATCAACATCAAAAGACACAGATTGGTTGAATGGATAAAAGGGCATGATCTAACTATATGCTGTTTACAAAAGACTTCTCTTAAACACAAAGACATGGATAGGTTCAAAGTGAAAAGTTGGAAAAAGATATTCCATGTAAATAGTAGCCAAAAAGAAGGGCTGGATTAGCTTTATTTATATCAGACAAAATAGACTTTAAATGCAAAACTGTTATTTATAAGAGGCAGTGAAGTTCACTATATATTCAAAATGGGGCAATCCACCAAAAGAAATAACAATAATAAATATTTATTAAGCTAAGTTGGAGGCAACAAAATACATGAGACAATCACTGGCAAAACTGAAGGGAGATACAGATACCTCAAGTACAATAATTGGAGACTTCAATACATCACTTTCATCAATAGATAAAACCTCTAGACACAAGATCAATAAGAAAAAAGAGAATAGATAAAAGGGACTTCCTCAAAAAAGAATTTGTCCATCATTTTTTTTCAATAAAATGAAAAGACTGCCTACTCAACAGAAGGCAATATTGGAAAACACATATTCAATAAGGGTTTAATATACAGAATATATAAAGAAACCCTATAACTCCACAATAAAATGACAACCCAATTAAAATAGGCAAAAGACTTTAATAGACATTCCTCCAAAGAGGAAACACAAATGTATAAAAAATTTATGAAAATATGCTCAACTTCACTAGCTATTAAGGAATTCATATAAAAACTACAATGACATATCATTTCATAGCTACTAGAATTGCCACTATTTTAAAAAACAGAAAACTAAAACTTTTAGAGAGAATGAGAGAAATAGGATCATTCATTCATTTCTGGTGTTAATGTAAAATGGTATAGCTACTGTGGAAGATATTTTGGCAGTCCTTGATTAGGCTAAGTATAGAACTACGATATGACCCAGCAATCCTGCTTCTATGTATATATATAGAAAAACTAAAAGGAGGGACTTGAACAGATATTTGGACAACATTGTTCCTAGAAGCATTATTTACAATTGCAAAAAGATGAAAGCCACCCAAGTGTCTAACAACTGATGGATGGAAAAACAAAATGTGGTATACACATGCAATAGAATATTTTTCAGCAGTATAAAGGAAACAATTCCTGATGCAGGTGATAACATGAATGAATCTTGAAGACTTTATGTTGAGTGAAATAAGCCAAACATAAAAGGACAAATATTGTATAACCTCACTGTTATTACTACTAATAATAAGCAAACTCATGGAGTTAGAATCTAGAATATAAGTTACCAAGAGATAGAGTGCAGCTAGAGAACGGGGAAGTGATGCTTAACTTGCACAGAATTTTTATTTAGGCTAATGGTAAATATTTGCAAATGGACAGTGGTGATGGAAGTACATTATTGTGAGGGTAATCAACTATATAATTATATATTTGAATGTGGTTAAAAGAGGAAACTTTAGGAAGTATATATTATTAGAATAAAAGTTAAAATATAAGACACAGGACTGTGCAACACCTTAACCCTATTGTAAACTATTGACTGTAGTTAATAGTACAAGTCAAGAATGTTCTTTCATGAATTATAGCAAATGTACATAATTAATACAAGGTGGTAATAATAGGTGGTATATGTCAAAATTCACCTAATTTAAATAATTGATGATAGAATAATTTCAATAATCTGTCATCACTTGTAACAAAGGTAATGTTTAAAAATAATACAATTATACAAAAATGTGCTATCCTCATTTGTAACGTATTTTCCACACCCAATGCAATGTGTTTGTGGTGAGGTGGTATATGGGAATTATGTATATTATACATGATTGTTTTGTAAATGCACAACTTCTTTAATAAAAAATATATATTGTATTGTATTTTGGAATGTAAATCCACTTTTTAATTCCTTGTACTTCAAAATTGTAAGTGCATAAAAAGTAACGACAAATCTATGATTTTGGATATACAATATATAAGTACATAATATGTAACATGTATAAACAAAAAATGTGTGACAGAGTGGTACAGGAACAGAATTTGTGTATAGGATTCTAGTTGGCATTATAATTATGATAATATTCTTTTTCAATTGTACAAAGATTCAGAACTAATCAAAACTAATGCAAACATTTAATAATGGTAAAACTGCCTCTGTGTATGATGGGGTGGTGGGTTATATGGGAACTCTATTCTTTCTTTGCAATCTTCATACAAATTATAACTGCTCTGGTTTAAAATATATATATAACAGAGAACAGATTAGAAAACATTATACTGATAAAGTGGTTATTTCAAGAGAAGACGATTATAAATACTTATGTGCTTAACTGCCCTTAAATATATGAGGCAAATATTGTCAGATTTGAAGGGATGAATAGATGTTTCTAAGTAACTGTAGGAAGCATTAATATAGGAATTTCAATAATGGATGGAGGTTCTAACAAAAACTCAATAAAGAAATAAAAGCCTTAAAAATACACAAATGTAAAATGTCCATAAGAGGGAAAAATTTGTCTGGGTTATATGGTAACTCACTACTTTGGGCATAATTTTTATGTAAACAAACAAATGGTCTAATAAAATTAAATAAGAAATTTAGGAGCTGGAAATAAAATTTGTTTCAAATGAAAATCTATTTTAGAAAAACTTGTGTCCTAAACATAAGCTTGAGAAGTTCCCAATACTTAAACAGCTGTCTGAGAGTATTGATTTTAATAAATAAGGTTTATTTTGGTCTTGTAAAATAAAATAGTTGATATTTGTAAGATCAAATGTTTTTTAGATGAACACTATTTGATGTTAGAAAATAATGCATGAGTAAACACACTTAAAATAATAAATAGATAATGGATTTAAATATACTAGAATATGAAAAGTCTATTAATATGATTTCAGCTTCCAAATTGGAATTATTCTTTAAGAAATAACGATTTGTGGATATTTGGAATAGCATAACATTATTAAAGAAGAACATATATGATTACCTTAAAATACTAATCAAATACTCCTTTTTTCTAACCATATATCTGTGTAAGGCCATATTTTCTTCATACTCTTCAAACAAACTAACATATTGCATTGGAATGAATGAAAATGCTGATAGGAGAATTGAGATATCTCTCAGTAAACCAGGATAAAAGAGATTTTCAAAATGATTAAATCATTTCTCTCTTCTAGGTATTTTATTATGGTTTTGGGAAATAACAAATTGTTTTAAAAATGTTAGGAAAGGATATGGCAGCGGATTGAATCATTGTGAAAAATTAAGATGTTACATTAAAATATAAGGAAATATTATTTAAATAATTGTATAAGTATACATACCATTTTAATTCTTAATTTTACTTTTCCTTTGAAAAAAGCCACAAAATTATGAGTTGTTAAGGATTTTCAATAATTCTTTAGAATGTAAATGGATCCAGGAATAAAAAACATGAAAACAGATGATTTGTGCAAATTCTATTAAATTGTGCTCTTCAGTATTTCAAAAAATCTCTGTATACTTCTGCATGTATTTTGCCTACCATTACCCTCTTTGTAGTGTTTTATTTCCATGAAAATAATGGTATGGCTCTATTAGATGCCTGGACATCATGTTCTTTCATATTCCTCTCCAGGTAACAAATCTGCCCAGTTCTCTATTGCTTTGATCCATTTTGAATTACTCTTGCTGTATCAGGGAATTTTGTTTCAAGCTGAGAAATCCTTCAGAGTTTTGCTTTTTTGCTTAAAATACACATACAGAGACTGAGGGTATGGAGTGATTATGAAAGAAGGTGAAGATCTGATGAGGCTTTATGAAAGCCTTGCTGAGGGTTTCCAGCTCCGGTGAAGCCAATAATGTCCTATAACAAGTCAAGGGTTCTTTCATAGATTTAACTTCTCTAATCACCAAAAGTTCCCTGCCAACATTCATAATTGTGTTGATTTCTTGTAGGGGTATGTGGAAACTTCTATTTTTCAGCTTTCCTTAAAGCTCCTTAGCCACTCCCATATTCTGATAATTTCCTGATTCACAGCTATAAATAACCATTATCAAAATAAAGCAAATGGGCAACTTTCCTCTGACTTGCCTGTGGGAGTAACTCACAATCTGAGGGTACCTAACATTATTGTCCATTCCCATGTGTGAGGAGTTCTTCAGAGCACTTTTGGTAATGGTCCCACTTTCTGTTACAACATCTTATACTTGCTTTCATTGCAAAATCCATTCTAAAATGTGACATTTTCTTTAATTTAATAACTCCTGTACAATTTTTGCTTGTTTTTATTAGTGTTGATGATTTTAAACAGTATCTGATTCTCTTCCCCCTTATAATGTTAATCCAAATGCATAAAATTCAGTTTTACTGGAGTTGTGTGATTTATTGATATATTGAAATGTAAATAATTGTCTTTATAATCTTACATAAAATTGAAAAGATATTAAATAATCATTGATTAGGAACCTTTTCTGAATACTTCCTTTTTATTAACAAAAAAAAAATTCTTTGCTAAATTTACTGTTAATTGCCACTATTATACAACTTTATCTGATCTCAAGAGTATATCCAAAGGATCCTTACCAATCAGGAGTTGAATTAAAAAAGGACTCTCTACAAGGTGAAATCACTAGTACCCCAGTGTTCCTGTGATTTATGACCCATATTCTTAAAGAATAATCATGCTTATAAATAATCTAGAAGCACAATTGTTCCTATGATTACAGATAAATATGTTTCTTTAAGTCTGTCTTTGAATTTATTCAGAGAAAAATGAGGAAATATCACAAATTTTGTAAAGTCTATAACTGTGCAAAAGATTACTTCATATTATAGAAGAGAAACATTATTTCCTCATTTCTCAAGTATATTTGTATACTTTAATTTGTGTGTTTCTTTTAAATAAGTAATGAAAAATTCACTGACATAGGGTGATATGTTTCAAGATTATTAGCATACTTAATAATTTTTTATCCATATTATAAATTGATAGAGTTTGAAAATTTCTGATTCTAATTTCATCATAGGTGATTAGTTTAAAAAAATAGAACCAGGTGATATATATGTGATATATAAACTGTATTTTAAATAGTGAAAATATACTGATGAAGAAATTACCAAGATATTGAATTAGCACAATCACTATGCCCTAAATATTAACTGAAATATATGTAAAGAATAGCTAAGGAATTCCAAGGCAACAGTGAGTTAACACAGCACTTCCTGGAAATCAATCCTTGTAAGCAAAAATAGTCCTACATATATCAATGGGTAGGTTGAGATATCTAGGGGCATTTCTTTATGAACAACTTCTTATACTTATTTGTAGTATATTAAGAACTAGATACGCTTTACATAGATTTTATTATATATAGTACTTAATGTGTTTAACAATTAATGAAGGATAGGTATCCATTCATTTTTCCTATATTTAAATTTGTGAAATAAATAATTTCAAAATACCCCTGAAATCCCTCTCCCTCTTCCTCCCAAGGCTATGCATTTAAGTATGATGATACACTGTGATGTAGAAGATGTATGATAAAGGTGACATAGGGAAACTTGAGAACTTGTACAGACCAAGGAGAAAAATGAAATCTAAAGATTGAAATGAGACTCCTAAGGGTAAATAACAATGAGTGGTTTTGATAAAACAAATTTTAAAAATCATCTGGAATTTTGTTACATACAATAACTAACACTCAGTTGAATAGTATTAATGTAATCACTGTGTATTGTTTTGATATTTAATGAAATCTCTGCTAAAAGACATTCTCTTCTTCATACAGTTGGGGATGATAGAAGACATACTTATAATTGAAAGGATTATTATAGAAACACAGCTTGCTAAAATATATTGCAAAAATGTTCATAGTCATATGAATATAATCAAAGTAAAACAGCATTATTACTATCTCCGTAAAATACAAGCCATTATATACAATTTTGTAATTACAAGTAGGTTATATATATAGTATTAATAAAAATAAAATTTCTAACTTTTTTATATTTACTATTCTCCTATATTTTCCACATATAAAATAAAATAATTCTGAAGTGAAACCCCTTAAGGTAATTAGTTTTAGAATTGGAAAGATAATTAACACTGAAATAAGATTCCTTTATGCTTTAATATGTTTTGAGACAAGCACAAGTAAATTATTTGTCTACAATAGTTATTTTGAATGAAGAGATAACAGTAAAATCTAGAAAAGCATGCAAACAAGATGCCTGGACAGAAATTTAGGTCTTAAACAAGTACTGAAATTCATTACTGACATAAGGAAGGATGCTTTGAACAGGATTCATATTAGGAGGTAAGAGGGAGGCTTTTCTTAGATACTGTGTGCAGGTGAGAGGTAAACTAGAGAAACAGTGAGGGAATGCTGGTACATACTGCAACAGAAAACTGGAATCTATTAGATTCAAGTCTTTATGGACATTGCTGCAAAGGAGGAAGGCAAAGACACATGCTCATGTCTTATAGAACAACTCAAATGAAATAGTGGTGATGACTAATCCATCTGGTCACCTTCATTAAAACCATTCTGAGAGGAGCATTGGGCATTCATTTACTGTTTGCAAAAACTGAATTGTATTCAGCTGCCATAAGACTAGGAGATAAACAAGCATCCAAGTCACCTGGTACATGAACAGCCTTGCTCTGTACAGTGTTCAAAGAAACAGACTGATGCAGGGGTTATCTTACAGAGCATATCTAAGATGGCCCATGCTAATTAATAAGATGAGGAAATAATCACTCAATATGTCCAGGCCAAGTTTGAAATATATTTTACCAAAATACTAAAATATGACTAAATAACTGAAAGGTTCATGGGCCTCATTTTAGATCATTCAATGCACTTAGATTATCTGATCTTAAATATGTTGAAATAAAAAAAAAAGAGCAGAAATTGGAAAGAAAGTGAAAAGAGAAATATGTGAATTCCTTGATTTCAATTAACTGTCTTTTGTTGATTTCCTCTAAGCTGAATTCCTCGTGAAAGCCATGTAGTGAAACAAAAAGTAGCATTTTATTTGTAATAGGGATTATTTGCACTGAGTTTTTAGTATGTTCTTTTCTTTTCATACTTTAACTACAGGGAGATAGAAACATATTTGAAAACATGAACAATCTCACTATTTTCACAGAATTTCTCCTCATGGATATTTCACCCTCCCAAGAGCTCCAACTGCTTCAATGTCTGATGTTTCTAATGATATATTTGGGATCCCTGACTGGGAATCTTCTCACTGTTACTGTAATTGTGACTGACATTCATCTGCACTCTCCAATATACTTCTTTATAGGCAACTTATCCCTCATAGACCTTTGCTGCATTTCAGGTACTGTTCCCAAATGATTATAAATTCTTTGACAGGCAGTAAATTGATTTCCCTCACATCATGTGCCGCCCAGATTTTCCTGGTTATCTTCTTTGGATCCACAGAGTTGGCCTTCCTTGTGGTGATGTCCCATAATCATTATGTTGCCATTTGTCACCCTCTGCACTATGGGCTCACCGTCACCTGATGTCTGTGCATAGAGGCAGCTGGTGGCTCATGGGCAAGTGGGTTCATCCATTTTGCTATCTACACAGGCATCATGTTCAGGCTTCCCTTCATAAAATCCAATGTGATCCATCAATATTTCTGTGACATACCTCAAAATTTGAGAACCTCATCTCTAGATGTTCAGTTTTCTGAGTCTGTGGTCTTAGCTATAACTTCTTGTATAGTCTTACTGTGTTCTGTCATTTTGTTTAAGTCCTATATTGATATCTTTTCAATGGTGCTTAGGATGCATTCTCTGGAAGCCCGTAACAAAGCCCTATCCACTTGTACTTCACAGTTGGTGGTTTTCATTTTGTTTTTAATTTCTGGGTTGACTAATCTCTTAGGTCCCATTTCAGATAGAGCTTCTATTAAAAATCTTCTCACAGCCCTTTTCTATTCCATGATACTTCCCTTCATAAACCCCATCATCTGTAGTCTGCATAACAGAGAGACTAACAATGCTTTAGGCAGACTGTTTCACAGATATTTTGAGTTTCTATGCAGGCTTTTTCTGGATTAAAATATTCTAAAATTTTTAAATGATATTTAATTTGTATTTGATATTTATTCTAAATTTGAATCAGTATATGTAAACTATCCAGGGTTTTATACTCTGTATATATTTTGTTCTTTCATATGTAGCAGTGAGTTATACATCTGTTTATAATTTTTTCAAATCATTCATTTGTATAATTCACACATACTTCTGGAATATATTTTCCACATTGTAATATGTTTTGAACAATGTTTAGGATAACTTTGAGCTATGGCTAAGAATTTTTAATGGAGATGGTTTCTAGGTGTTTAAGTTCTTGGCTTCATTATGAGAAAGAATTCAATAATGGGACAGAAATCAATTTAAAAAGCAGAGAATTTATTGGGGGTAAGGCAAGAAAACAAACCTGCTGAGAGATGAAGGCAGGTATTTTCAAGGGAGTAAATGTGAAGTTCTGCAATGGGGACCCTTTTTACCAGGGTACAGGACTCCAGAGATGTGAGGTACCTATGGTTGTGGTCGTTGCTGACCAGTGATGATTGGATTTTGGCTGCTGCCTATGACCTTTGGCATTGATTAGCTTCTGGTCACTGTCCACAAGGCATGAGGTAACCTATAAACTAGTGGGTGGATGATGGCGATGTCCCTCTCACCCCTTCCTTCTTTGTTGGCTGTCTTCTGATAACACATCCATTGGGTGTGTGTACTGCAAGCTGCATGGTGTGTGCTTGTAAGCTGTCCTTTTCTAACTTGCCTGTGTGGCTCAACAGGCTAATGCTAGTAAACAGGTCAATGTTTCAGTTTCTCTTACCAGGCTTATTAGACTTTCTGCTCCCTTCCTCCTCAGGTCCCTAATCTATCCTGCCTCAGAGTGGTATTATGTGGAAAATACTGTAGGTAAGAACCATAAGTGTCTGTGCATAAGACAAAAATTAAAATTACAGCTATGGATATTGCCAGGCTGGAAGAGAATATTGAGGCTTTTGATTTAGACAATTAAATTCAAATTTCTCTCTTTGCATTCAGCTTTCTACATTGTATGCACCAAGTAAAAAGGTGATTAAAATTGAGACACAGCAGTACAATTAAGAACACAATAATCATATAACACAGAATGTTAGAGTTGCTTCCCTCATTGAAAAGTGGACTATAGAAACCTAGCCCTTAACCCAGAATATTTGTAAAAATTTTATCTCTCCCTGTGATCTAGCTGAAAACTGCATATCTAGCTCAATGCATTCAATAATTCTTCATGATGAAGAACAAGTAGGTAGAGAGTGGAGTGAGATGTATCATTAAGTGGAAGAGTATTTGCCTGCAGAATATCTGATATTGCTTATAATATACAGTACATTTTATTCTATCAAATAAGATAAAAAATATAATCTCTCATTATAGAAACTTTTATTATTTCTTATTCTCAGAGAATGACCGAGCATTTTGATGGTAAAGTAATTATGCTTTTTATTTCTCAAAATTAAATCTGTGAAAACTGCTTTTTACTTAGAATCCATATTGAGGTAACTTTCAGCCTTAGGGAACTAGTGCTCATTTAACTTCAGTCTTCATCATGCAACTGGAAAAGTGCAGACTCACAATGGCTCAGAAACTTTTATTCATTATAGAAGCAAGTGATGAATAAATATATAAAATGTATAGTCATAAAAAAATTAAACCTGGTCCTAATCAAGAAGGTGGAGTGAGATACTTGAGGTCTCTATCCCAACAGAAGCTTTGAACAAATACCAAGAACTAGCAAAAATAAATTTTCAGAGCACTAGGTAAAAGTTAAAGCATTGCAGGAGTGGGATAAATGCTGAACCAAATAAAACACATCTAAACTTGGTACGATCTCTTGGCTGGCCTCTCATCCACCTTTCACTGGCTAGGCATGTAGCTGGCCTGAGCTTCTATGATGGATGCATGGTATTGATTCTGTAGGGAGCTAAGTGAGTTTAGGCACACATTTGGAGCATGTATGTCTGGATCAATGTCTGAGGGTGGCCTAAGGGAATCTCCATCTCAGAACATTTCCTGCATTTGGAGGTAATTTAGAAAAATTGCTGCCTACAGAAAACTGTGGAAGAGCAGTAAAATTGCAGTACCTTGGGCAAGGGATTGCTGGCTATAGGACATCAATACAGTCTTTGGCATGAGACTGTGAGGAAGTGGTTTCCCATGGAAAAGGGAACATTTATAGCTCTATAAATGAGGAATCTTCTAAATACACATGCCCATGTGCAAGGCAAGAAAGGAAAGGAAATAGATAGCTCCTATTCTTTGACCTCAAGCTAATCTTTAAATCCATTTTATGAGAGGGGATGATGCTCAAGGATTAATTTGCACTGAATAAACTGCAAATACTAAGAGAGGTGTTTCATTTTTTCCATTTTATTTGTTTTTTTTAATAAGTCTTGACTTTCAAAGAAAATTCTGTCTTAACACTAGTTATAGGAACAGATGCCTCAGTGTCTAAATTCCAGTGATAAAACACTAAAATGTCAAAATGTCCAGGTTTCAACAAAAGATTACAATAAGTAGAAAGAAAGAGGAAATGATGGCCCAGGAAAAAGAAAAGATTAAATCATTAGCAACCATCAATGGTGAATTCCAGACTTGGAAAATATCAGACAAAGACTTAAAAATGGTGCTTAGAGTTGGTAGGTGTACATTCAAGAGACTTAAATTTTGGGACTGTCCATGTGCCAGCTGAGCTCTAAATCTCAATGGAGTTGCAACACCTACTCTCCAGTTCAATGGACTCACCCAGGACAACTAATGGGGTGGAGATGATGGACAACAACATACCAAGGATCCAAGAGTGCCTACAACTGCAATCAAGAGAGTCCCATCCAAAAGATGTATGGGATCAAAGCTCTCCTCAATTGATGGTGGAATGGGCATCACCATCCTAGAGTCCTCAGGATTGGGAAACAAACTATGGACAATAAACTTACTAGTATTCTAATATTTTTAAAAATCATGCTAAATTTGCTCAAATAACTCAAAAAAACCTGGAGAAAGAAATAAAGGGAATGAGGAAAATGATAGATGACTGCAAAGAGGCTATCACTAGGAAGATGGAAATTAAGAACAAGAACCAAAGAGAAATGATGTTCATAGAAACAGAAGTTAAAAATTCCTTAGAGGACTATACCAGCAGATTGGCACTGTCAGAAAAAATAATGAGAGACTCAGAGACACTTGAAATCATTCTAAGGAGCAGAAAGAATAAAGAATGAAAAAACTGAACAGAGGCTGTGGAATCTGTGTGTCATTATAAAGCACAGCAATATAAATAAGGTGGGAGTCCCAGAAGGAGAATAAAAAGAGAAAGGGGCCAACAGAATATTCGAAGAAACAATGGCTGAAAATTTCCCCATGAAAGATATGAATATACACATGCAAGATACTCAACAAACTCCAAACAGGATAAATATAAATAGACCCACACCATAGCAAACTATAATCAAACATTTGAATGCCAAGCATAAAGAGAAAACTATGGAAGCAACAATAGAGAAGCAACATGTCATACACAGGGAAACAAAATAAGATAGAGTGCATATTTCTCAAGAGAAGCCATAGAGACAAGAAGGCAATAAGACAAAATATTAAAAGTTCTGAAAGAAAATAATTTCCCATTAAGAATATCATATCTAGCAAGGCAGTCTTTCAAAATTGAGGGAGAATTTAAGGCATCCCAAGCTAAGCACAGTCTATGGGTAGTTCATCACCATTAGTCCTGCCCTATAAGCAGTGCTAAAGTGAGTCCTTCAGACTGAAATGAAAGTACACTGGAAAATAGATCAAAGCCACATGAAGCAATAAGGATTTCCAGGAATGGTCAATGACATGGGTAAACATAAATGCCAGTACTATTGGGATTTTGGTTTGTCAGTCCATTTTTATCTTCTATGTGTTCTAAAAAGGAAAATTCATACATGTAATGGTAACACAGTTGATTTGAACTCATAATGCATAAACATGTAATTTTGACAAGAACTACATACAGATTGGGGGACAGAGGGTTAAAGGAACATAGCTTGTCTATACATTTGAAGTTAAGTTGGTATCTATGGAAATAAGATTGTTTTAGACTTAGTATCTTAATTTAGGCCCTATGGTAACTACAGTTGAAATATTGGAGAATATGCAACCTCACAGAGTAAGAAATATGAATTTAGATAGCAAAGTTTGTTAGGGATATAAGGTTACATGTAGTTAATGCATTGTGGGTGTGGAGTTTCTGATTCAGATAAGGGAAAGTTTGGATAATGGAAAGTGGTTAGGGCACCAAAACTTTGAAAAAATGAGAGAACTCAGGTTAGTGTGTGGTAGTGGCTTATATGGGAAAGTTTATGTTGTATACAGGTTCCCAAAATGTTAAAAACTTAATGAGTAATTAAAAGATAAAATGAAAACTTCTATATACAATTCTCAATAGGATCTGATAAAAGAGGAGAGGGGAAAAAAAAAAGACATTTTGGAGACATATGAAAAATTTTACTATAGCCTGTAAGTTTATATCAATTTTAAACTTCTTGAAATTGAAAACTGTACCTTAATATGGTTACATAAGTGAATATCATTTTTCTCAGGATAAGTGATTGCAGTATTAAGGATTTAAGGAGTATGATATATACAACCTACATGAAAGTGTTCAGAAAATCGATGGTAAATGGATAGATGGATAAACAGATAGATAGATAAGGGGGATTGATAGATTAATGGATAAATAGAATGATACAGAAAATGCAACAAAATGTTAAAATGGTGGACATACATATCAGGGGAATGGGGATGTGTTTGGAATTCTGTCTATAAAATTTGTATTATTTTTGTTAACTGCCATGCAAGTTTGAATGTATTTTGAAATTAAAAGTTTAAAAAGTAGTAATGAAAGACATAATGTCAAAAAATTTTTAATTTTATAATTTTTAATTATTTTTCATTATCCCAATTTTTTTTTGTATTTTATTTGTTATTTTTTAAACTATTGTTATTATCTCATTTTCTTATTAATTGTATTTGGTTATTATGTTGGCTTCATT
The DNA here is from genome assembly GCA_026826555.1 of Tolypeutes matacus. Classification (NCBI taxonomy): domain Eukaryota; kingdom Metazoa; phylum Chordata; class Mammalia; order Cingulata; family Chlamyphoridae; genus Tolypeutes; species Tolypeutes matacus. The sequence continues at coordinate 3,273,720 of JAKSZT010000774.1, read as the reverse complement.
TTTTAAGATGCTTTGGATCACAGAAGGTTATAACTGTGGCAGGGGAGGATCATTGGTGTGGGGTGTCAATGATGGGGGTTCTATAGGAGAAGATTCACCTGGGGCATAACTATAATCCATATGAATTAATTCAGTGTTCATGGGGCATTGTCACGGGGGGTGGAGATTAAAAAAATAACTAAAGAGAATTGAATTCCCCTCCTGGGGAGCTCTGCCACAATCTCTAATGGGACAGCATGAATCCTCTGAGTACAGGGGCAGGGACTAGTGAAGGAGTATGGACCATTAATGGGCTCTTGATATTGATGACTGTACTTATGAAACTTTACTTTTGAAATTGAATCTTAGCCTAGTATTATAGGGTCCCTAAGAGTTCCCTACAGAGATCTTCCTTGTTACTTAAATGTGGCCTCTGTCTAAGCCAAACTCAGCATATAAATACATTACCTTCCACCAAGACTGGGACATGACTTCCAGAGATGAGCCTCCCTGGTACTGAAGGATTACTACCAAGCACCAACTAGCAATGCAACTGGAAAAAGACCTTGACCAATAGAAGAAAAGTTAAAGACAAATTAATTTATATGGCTAAGAGACTTCAAAGTGAGTCAGGAGGTCATTCCAGAGGTTACACCTATGCACATCTCAGCAGGTTCTCATTGACTACCACAGTAAATATTGCCTAAAATAGAAGGGTTCCTGAGGGCTCTAGAGACATCCAGACACAATAAGCAGGGCAGAAGCTCAGGAGTTTGAAGCTCAGTGGGTCCAACTTGGGAATTTATGCTACCCAGTGTGGCAGAGTTGGACTCTGTTGTGGTTTCTCTACACATGGCTTTTCTGCCCCTTTTATTTGAACCTATAGTTAATATTAGAGTAGATAGGTGTATGTCCAAGAGACTTAAATCTTTGGCCTATCCGTGTGCCAGTTGGGCCCTGAATCTCAAAAGAGTTGAGACCTCCAGTTTGTTCGATTCACCCAGGACAACTAACAAGGAGTTGATGATGGACAACAGCCATCCCAAGGAACAGAGAGTGTCTGCAACTGCAAGCAAGAGAGTCTCATCCCATCTGCCCTATGAGATCTAAGTCCCCTCACTATTCAAGGTGGAATGGGCATCACGAGCCAGAATCCTCAGTATTGGGGAAAGAACGATGTACTAGAGAAGAATTATTGGTATTCTACTATAGACTTATTGTGATTCTAGCAATGGATGAATTTTTATCATTGATGTGGAGATATTGGCCACTGGAGGATCTGTGAGCAGGGAGAAGCAAAAACAGGTGTAATATGGGGGCATTTTCAGGACTTTGGAATTGTCCCAAATGCCACTGCAATGACAGATACAAAAGGCCATTATAGATCTTGTTAAAACTTACAAAATTGTGTGGGAGAGAGTGTAAACTACAATGTAAACTATAATCTATGCTTAGTGGCAATGCTCTAAAATGTGTTCATCAATTGTAACAAATGTACCACTCTAATGAAGGATGTTAATGTGGGAAAAGGTGGGAGGGGTAGGGAGCAAGGCTTATTAAAATCCCCTATATTTTTATATTAAAGTTATGTAATCTAAGTATCTTTAAACAAATTTTAAAAGTATATATAGAAAAGGAATGATCCTATTAAAAGTCTTAAATGTGTTCATTTTCCTCCAATGCCTGAAATATCTTCTTATATTTTAAATAATTCAATAATTGGTAACACCATCATATTTCTTTTAAAAATTAATTTGTTACTATGTAAGACATATGCACACTTTCCTAGAAAAGCTATCACTGTCCAATTGTATATTGAACGAAAAGTCTTTAAATTTATATTTATTTGTAGAAATACTCTCTTAGTATTGTCATGCAATGAATCTTTATTCACCAGGGCAATGATAAAATCTTAATAATTTTATCTTTCTCTTTCATTTTGACTTTTTTCTCTATAATTATATATTTTATTTTATAGATATCTGAACATCATAAGATTTTTTGCAATGATAAACTTTATTTTTAGAGAAGTTTTAGATTACAGAGAAGTTACCTCAAAATATAGGAGATATAACACATTTTTTAATCCACTCATCAGGTAATGGACACTTGTGCTGCTTCCATATTTTAGCAATTGTGAATAATGCTGCTATGAACATCAGTGTGCAAATGTCAGTTTGCATCATTGCTTTTAACTTTTTTGAATATATTCCTACTAATGGGATTGCTGGATCATATAGGAGTTTTATATTGTTTCTTGAGATTCTACCAAACTGTCTTCCACAGAGGCTGCATTTTTCCACATCCTCACCAACAGTGAAGGAGTGTTCCTATATATCCACATCCTCTCCAGCACTTATAGTTTCCTGTTTGTTTTTTAAAAAATAATGACCACTCTATGAGGTGTGAAATGGTATCTCACTGCAGTTTTGATTTCCATTTCCCTAATAGCTAGCCATGCTGAACATTTTATAATGAGCTATTTGGCCATTTGTATTTCCTCCTTGGAAAAATGTCTATTCCAGTCTTTTGCCCATTTTTAATTGGGTTGCTTGTCTTTTAATCATTGAGTTGTATGATCTCTTTAAATGTCATGTGCAATGGAATATTATTGAGCTGTAAGAATAAATAAAATCAGAATGCAAATGACAATGTGGATAATCCTTGAGGATATTATGTTGAATGAAACAAGGCAGACACAAAAGACAAATATCGAATGGTCTCACTAATAAGAAATAAATAGGATGGGTAAACTCACAGAGGAACACTCTAGAGTATAGTTTACTAGGAGATAGAATATAGTTTGAGATTGGGAGCTGATGGTTAACGTATGTAGAATTTTTTATGTTTTATTGTAAAAGTGTGAAAATGAAGAGACTTGATGGTGGCACATTATAGTAAGTGTAACTAATGCTGCTGATTTATAAATGTGGTTATGGATGAAAGGGGTAGTCTGTGGACATAAATGTCAAATGAAATGAAACCAAAGGATAACTTATGAACTGTATAACAATGATTTTGGTGGCAGATGAGTGTGTGCTTAATAGTATAAATATAAGACTGTTCTTTTACAAAGTGTTAAGTATATAGTGATACACAGGAAAATTACAACTAATGTAACTCATAGATGATAATTAACAGTAATATTGTAATATTTTTACAGCAATGGCAAAGAAGATATATCAATTCTAAGGGACAAAAACAGGTCAATTAAGGGGGTATAGGATTTTTCCTTTTGGAATAATGAAAATGTTCTAAAATAGACTGAGGTGATGACAGTACAACTCTGTGATGAAAATGAGAGCCACTGAGTATACACTTTGAGTGGATTGTACAAAGCATGATACTGTATAACACAATGAATCATGTGGTAGAAGATGGACTATTGTATACAGAATATATAAGAAAATGTTTTCTCATGAACTATAACAAATATATAATACTAATACAGGAAGTTAATGATCAAATGGGTTGGGGGAAAATACACCAAATGCTATGGTTAGTAGTAATATTTTGGCAAAGCTTTTTCATAGTTTGTAATCTATGTTTCACAAAAAATGCAAGGTGTTGGTGGTGGGGTGATATACAGGAGCCTTGTATGATGATTTTCATGTTCATTTCATAAGTTCACAATTTTTACTACATACTTATTGTTTATGTATAATGTATGAATGATATACTTCAATACTTTTTAAAATTAAAAATGTATAAATGATTCCCATATGATTTCCTCGCATACATACATTTTCTCCATTATTAACATCATACATTAGTGTGGTATATTTATTGCAATTGATAAACCAATATTAAAGCATTGCAGCTAGCCAAGTGCTGTAATTTACATCATGGTGTACAAAATGCATTGTATAGTTTTAAAGGCTTTGACAAATGTATAATGTTATGTATCTGTCAATGCAGGAGCATATAGAACAATCCCAATACCCTAAAAATGTCCTGTGTTCCACCTGTTTATCCCTCCCCCTCCCCTTAGTACCTCTGGTAACCACTATCATTATATCAATGTTACAATTCCTTTTTTTTTTTTTTTTTTTTTTCCAAGTGAGAAAGTTTATTTGTTAGACTCACAAAGATATCACTGGTCTATCAAGGGTCCAAAAATCTGCCTCCTTGATTGTGAGGAGTTTAGCATTTTTATGGATTCAAACAGGACAGGGTGGAGTGGTTACAATCACAATAGTAAATATACACAAGCCTAGTTCTCAAATAACCATAAACAAAGGTAAGATTTGTCTAGAATAAAAACCACAATAGTTAAGTATATACAAGGGTAAGACTAGTTTTGAAATAGCCATATAAAAAGTAAAGTCAGAGTGAAATAACCATTACAATAGTAAATATACCCATGATAATAACTATAGTCACAATAACTCTACTTTGGTCCATGGTTACACCCCCCCCTTTTATGTTTGTTTATTCCTCAATCTTGAGGAATTTGGAATGATGCTCATGCTGAATGCTTCAGATTGAGAGGGGATGAAGCTTATTATTGATAATTTCAAGTATGATTTTTTAATTAAGATTCCCTTTAAAAGGTAGGCTATGTCAGTGAAGAAATTTAAGTTTTTCTAACTTGAGTAATCATTTCTATTTTTCTTGCAATTTCTGAATTGTCAAATGCATTTTTTCTCAATACTCTAATGATTATCCATTGTTTGCATTTCTTCTAAATATTTGTATTTTAATAACATGTAATGAGAAATGATCTTTAAATCTTTTTTAACTATCCAAAATGTTCATTTTAAATATTTTAATATATATACATGTATAATTTTGCTAAATCTTCAAACTTCTTAAATTAGTAATTTATTTTCTGATAGCAAAATACAGGTGTAAAACCATCTGTTTTCACTTTGAGTATATTCACTAAGGGTTTTAAAATGTCCCACTGTCTCCTTTAATTTCCTAGTGTATTGAAAGTCATTTAAAGATGCTTACCTTCTCTCTTACTAAAAATATGGAATTTTCCTTTGCTTTGTAGTCTTGAGAAGATCATTTAAAATTGTGAACGAGCCCACTGAAAGCTGCTAAGTATCTCCATACCTTGGATCTAAAAGTCTGTTGAGATTTTTATTAATGAAATGCAGGAATCAAGCTACATGATTTGCTTTGGTTCCCACAGTGCTATTTAGCAGGAAACTTTCTCTCAGTCTTTAAGCCACAAAAGCTGTTCATAGTTTTCCCAACAGTTTCCTAAGTTTCCATTTTAATGGAGTCACCCTCAGTTATTTCAAGCCTGTGCAGAGCAGCCAGCTGATAGCTGAGAACTGCTGGTGTGAACACAGTGAGGCTAAGCAAAATCTAAATCAATGTTCCAGGTCTCAGCTTTACAGGTTTGTTCCCTCTGATAAAGAATCCTTACTTTGGATTTTAAGAAGCCCCAAAGCATCAGTCCCTCTTTCTTATTTAATGTTCATTAGACACCAATTTTCATATGTTGTCTTCCAAAATACATAAAGATCAATTGATGAGTACCTTCTTGTTGTCTTCATCATGGCTGAACATAAATTTTTATTTCTTGACTATTATTTAATGTGCCTTCATCAGTAAAATATGTTTGTTTTTATCTTGGACAAGTGGTTTAGTGAAGATTTTAAGGAAATATAGGACATGAACATGCTTTTCAAATCAGGCAGATGGATGGAACCTGGTTGGATATAGGTTATTAGGCACACACAGTAATTCCAGTCCTACTGCTGCTAAATCATAAGCATTGAAACTTGTCCTGAAGGCTTTATTTTCCAAATCTTCCCTTTATTAACAAAATGTCTTTGTGTCTTCAGTTTTATTTGCTCTCTGTGTCCAGAGGAGACAGATCTCCCCAACCCATGAGGCTATAAACAAGGATTTATACTATATAAATTTAAGTATATATTCAGAGTTTAAAATTGTTAGAGCAGTCAGGATAAGATCTCTTTGTGCATGAGTGAATTGGTAAAAACCCAGATCACGAGGTCATCTCTGGTCATATAGTCACTTTTTTTTCCCTTGGTTGGATAGAAATCTTCAGTTTTGCCAAAAGATAACCAGTATCTGCTTCTCAAATATTGAGCAGTTACCAGAGTCATGGGAACAATGAGCTTAATCTCATATAGGGGAGAAATTACACTAAACTGTAACTCTTGGAGAGGGAAATATATGAGGTGAGACAAATTTAAAAGAATTAAAAATAACACTTAGCAGTAAGAGTATTTCCTTTTGCTTAAACTAAACACCTTTCTGACATTAAATACTGCATATATTCAAGACCCCTTGTATCGATGACCAAAAATAACAAAACATGGCTTTTGGTCATAATGCATGGCTATTGTGTGTTGGTTATGCAAACCTTTAATTTTAATAGAATATGCTTGAGGTATATTTAATTATACTTAACCTTTGAGTGCTCTTCCCTATTATATGATAGTCCTCCAATAGCCTATTGATAAAAAGCTTGTCTATGTATCAGGCTTATTCAATATAAGTGAGAAAGGAAGGAATAGTATAGATTAAAGAGCTGCATCATGCTTTGTCATAATCAGTTCTCTGTTTGACATTTGGGGAGGTCACTGTCCATTATCTTGGTTTCCCAAGTAAACAGCTGTGACCAACACAAAATGTACAGGAATCCTGAATAAGTAATTCTGCACTGTGCACATTGTGAGGTCATTGAAGTATAAAATAGACTAAGCCAATTGATATAATGTCAAATTATATTTTAAACTAGTTATACCAATTAATACACTCCTTATCAGGATTTGAGGTTTCTCTTGTCTCAAATTCCCCATCCATACTTTATATTGCCAGATATTTCAAATGTTTTTAATGTGCTTAGCATAAGTATGTGTGTATATGTAATTGTGTTAACTTTAAAAGTTTTAGTGTAGCCTGTTAGGATTCTCTGTGAAATTCCTGTCTATATTATTTGTGACAGATGTCTTTCCCTGATTTGTTATATGATTCGTACCTATATCCTTTAAGGAAAAGGAATTCTCTCACTATAGTAATAAATGTATCAATATTTTTTATTGCGGTTTGCATTTTGTTTCTTGAATGAGAAATGCAAGAAATACATGTCAAATAGCTAATGTCATGAAGACATTATCCATTTGTGACTCTAAAGCCATTATAATTTTTAACTTATATAAAATGACTTTAATCTTTATTATGTGTGCATAGTGAGAAGTAAGAGTGAAATATATTTTTATCCTATGTGAATATTCATCTTTCCAAGCACCATGAACTAAAAAGTAAATATTAATCAAAATACTCAACACTTTCTCTATCATATTTTGCATTTCTAATTGAGGGGCATCTGTAGTATTGCATATTGTAGTCTTAAAAATTGGGTATAAACTGTAGAGGTGAATTAAAATGATAATTTTATATAATTGATTTCTTTTTAACTTCATGTAGTTTACACTTTACTTAGAAGGAATATTGATGAAATAAGAATTAATATGTATTTCCATACACATGAAAAAAATAGAATTTAAGTTTTAGACAGTAATGTAGTGGTTTGAAACTGAGTACAAACCAGAAAAAAATGTTCGTGAAATTAATCCATTCCTGTGCTGTAAACCCATTCTAAGGAGGACTTTCTGATCAGATTGCTTCAGTGATGTACGCCACCTCAATCAGGGTGGATCTTCATCCTATTACGGGAGTCCTTCACAAGCAGAATGAAATTCAGACAGGGAGAAAAAAGTACAGATGGAGCAGCCAGAAGCCAAACATCAACAAAACGCAGAACAGAAGGAAGAGGCCAGGAGATGCTGCCATGTGACAAAAGACCAAGTAATGCTGGCAGCCAGCCCTAGAAAAACAGTCTTCAGGGGAAACCATTGCCTTGGTGACACCATTCTTTGGAATTTCTTTTAGGCTTAAAAATATAAACTAATAAATTCATATTATTTAAGTTGACCCATTTCATAGTGTTTACTTGAGCAACCTAGGAAACTAAAACAAATGATCTCAAGAAAGTGAATAAATACTAATAGGCATTTGATCAGTTTGTTGAACAAAGCTTTAACATGATAAATTTAATCAGTATTTAGTAAGGTACTCTGGTATTCTATTCTTCATTCAAAAGGAAGAAGCAATTATTTTCCAAATCACAAATTGCAATGAGTAATTATTAAAAATAGTCTCAATAAAATGTAAGCACTCAAGGACACTAGGGGTACGGTGAATCTCTCTCTTTCCATATCCTTTTCCTCTATCTTACAAGTACTCATAATCCTGACTGGAAATGCATACACCTAGCAAGTGTTTCTGCAATTTAATAAATAGTCTCATTTGCACTATTATTCAAAATATAACATGCCCCTTCTGAAGTGGTCCTCTCTGCAGGATGCTTTTTAATATAGGAAAATAGAGTTAACATTCATTACTGACAGAATAAGTCACATAACATCCTTTGAACAATAAAATATGAGAAAAAATTATGTTTGTGGGTGTTAAGGGCTAACATATGTACCTCTTTATGGCACCATTTAAATCTGCCATTTGTAGCATGAACATCCCATGTTCTGGGTTCCCCAATAACCTGCTCTTTGATTGTCAATCATACATAGCAAAATAATCACCAACACAAAATAGACATATAATAAGTGGAAAACAATCATTGTGGCTCTCAGCACTGACTAAACATTTACTCTTACTGCAAACTAAACTTATCTTAGTTGACTAATAAAATAAAAAAATGATTTTCTAAAGCAGTTGTACCAACTTATGAACACAAACAACTAATATATCCACATATCCTTGGCTCCACAACCACACTAGCATCTGGATATATATTTTTTTCTGTTCTACTGATTTTGTAGCAATACCATGAGGTTACACATTTTCTTTTCAGTCAATACCAATGGTGAAGAATATACTGCTATGTTTAAAATAAGACGTGTTTCTGCTTCTTCAAAATTGCTCTCTAGGCCTTAAAAATTAAATTTTAAGTGGTTTATGATATACCTATTTCACTACACTTGAACTGCATTTAGAGAAAATGATTTTCCATTGAAAAGCAGACAAAATCACGAATATGTTTATATTGCACATATTTTTGTATCTTTCCTCTTTTTCTTCCTCCTCCTCTTCTTCTTCCTTGTCTGTAAAATTGCCTCCTACTTTAAACTACTGAATATATCTACAAAATTATTATAATCTTTGTTTTCTTTTGATGAAATTTTTAATTTTCTGCAAGAGATTTGGTATATCTATGCCACATATTTCTGTGTATACATATACATAGAACATACAATTTGAAGATTTGTTTCCTTTAAATTCAATTTTTTATATTTGGTTACTAATTATTTCATGTTTGATATTATAATTAATATATGGATGAGATCAAGAAAATATATTTGAAATAAAATGCTCATTATTTACCTGTTTTTTGTCTATTTGATCAATGCCTATTTTTATAACATTTAAAATATTTCCATATTTTTTACTGAATAATTAATGTATGGGTTGTTTTCAAAAAATATTTTTAAAAATTTACTTATTACACTTTTGCATCTGTATACATGGGTAGCCAGTGTTTCCCTGGCAGGTGGGCACATCAATTCTGCTGTCTAGACTGGAAGCATGTTCAGGATTCCCTTCACAGAGTAGAATGTTTCTATGAATTCTTCTGGGATATTCTTAAATATGCAGGATCACATATTCAGATATTCAATTTTATGATTCCAAGGTTATGTCTTGTTATTTTTAAGTGTTGTAGCAGTTTGGCAGTTTGATATAGTTATGAATTCCAAAAATATATATTGGATTATGCTTGTAAAGTGGTCTGTTCATCTGGACATGATTAAGTTATGATTAAGGATTTGATTGGACCTTGTCAGTAGGGCATTGAGCCCCACCCCTTGGTGGGTGCGGTCTCAAAGATAAAAGACATGGCAGAGGACAGAATTGGAGGGTTTTGAGTTGGACTTCTGATGTTGGAGTCTTGAGCTGGAAACCTGGGAAGTAAAAGAGCTTGGTCATGAGGAAGGAGAAGTCCCTGGGAAAAGAGACAGCCTAAGAGTCTACAGCTGACCTTGTGGAGGAAACAGAGGAGCTGAGCCCAGAGAGGAATGGAGCCCCGGGAAAAGAGGAACCCAAGAAGCCTGAACCCTGCCAAACATCAGCAACTGTCTTGCTCCAACACGTGGCAGTGGACTTTGGTGAGGGAAGAAACTTATGCTTTATTGCCTGGTAACTGTAAGCTTCTACCCCAAATAAATACCCTTTATAAATACCAACTGATTATTGATATTTTGAATCAGCACCCCTTAGCCTGACTAATACAAGTATGTTTTTTAAATTTATACGACATCATGAGGTACATGATATAAGAGTTGGAACTTAATATTTCCTGATTGATATATCCTAGGATTTTAAAAAATATTAAGTTCCAATATTATTTTTTTATCTCAGGAGCAAGGCCAACATTTATCCCTACATTTTTACATTTTTCTTTTATGTCTAGATGATAAAAAATTTCTTCAAATATTTTCTTATGTTCGAAGTGAATATTTAATGCTTGAATATATGCATATCAATTATCCTCTGAGTTTATTGAACTGGTGTATTTTTAATTACCTCTTCATTTCTTTGAAACATAATTGTTCATTTTTTTCATGCAGATGTGTAGATATGATTTATTTATGTAAGAATATACATATACCTAATGATCTTAAATAGTCTTTTCTTACATAAGGATGTTGTGCTGTGATTGTGTATTTCCTATGACTTGTATTTAAAAGGAAATTATGTCTGAGGCCAAGTCATATGAAACCAGTGAACTTGCAGACTTGACTTTATGGTAAAGTTGGTGACAGCATTGTAATGAACTAAAAAGTCTACTGAGAAATGCTAATGAATATGCTCTTGATAAACAAAAATCAACTTAGCAGTCTTCTGTTTCTTCCTTTTTTCCTTTCACTTCCTTTGAAATAATGTATGGTGCTCTTTGGATATGGAATAAGTTCCCCATACTCACACAGGGGAGACATGCTGCCTTATGAAAATTTATCTCGGTGCTCTTTGGATATGGAATAAGTTCCCCATACTCACACAGGGGAGACATGCTGCCTTATGAAAATTTATCTCTTCAACCAATGTGTCTGTTTCTATTTGTTTCTATTTCTACCATGCATTTCAAGGTCTTACCCATATCTGATTTTGAATTCCACATCTTAAGTATATTTGCAATGCTTTGCTTTTTAAACTTATATTATGCAATAGTAATATTTTTAAATTAAGCCAGAAAAAAGGAATACATTACTATAACCCTATAATCAAACACACTTACACATGCACACAGACAAACACACATGCACACACACAGTCTTAGATATGATAGATATATAATAGGTAGTTAGCTACCTAGACAGACAGACAAACATATGATAGATGAAATAAACATATATCTCAAGAATAAATTACTACTTTACTGGTTCTATGTATTTGTAATTGCTAGGTCTTAAGCATAAAATTAAATTTTATAGTTCTAAATCAACATAATTTGTTTAAATGACTAAAACAGACCATTTATCATGTGTATATAAATTATTGTAATGTATGTAATATGTATTTTAAATGAATATGCCTATTATACCTGTTTTTGTGTTTATTTACGTAATGTATATATTTCAACATTTAAAATATTATGATGAAATAGTGCGTGGAGAACTTTGAAAAAGAAGATTACAATGGAAGGATGAATATGATTTAAATCTACTGGCTAAAAATATTTTATTTTCATATCAAACTTTAGGAAATTACATTATTGTCCCAATTATCTAATACTCCTAAAATAATTATTCCCTAATTGCATTGTGCATAAATGTTGAATACTCACAAATGACAAACTGAGCAGATGACTATGTGCTTTGCATAGAAATGTACTTTAGAGCAATTTTAAAATTATTTGTGGCATTATATGCTGTATTCACTTATAACATGATATGCTTTTTGTTCTTTAAAATCCTATTTATTTGGAAAGATCTTTTTAATCTTTTGACTTTAAGATAATAAGAAAAATGTTGCATATTTTGAAGAGAAAGTTAACTTCATCTTATCAATTTTTCTGTGTAGAATTCTTATTTATAATTCTTTAAAGGGACATTTTGGGAAACTCAGTGTTTAATTGAAATCAGTAAGGACTTGATATAAATTTGTAGTGGACATGCCATATTTCTAAAAAATGTGTTCTTTTTTTCAATTTGTATATCTTATTTCATTCAGAGAAAATATCAATATATATAAAACATGGAATAATTGTAGAGTAAATACAAATATACCCATCACTTTATCTCAAATTGTGCTATGATCATTTTGCTTTATTGCTTTATCATATATCTGTTCATGTATGCATCATTCTTTCCACTCATCCAAATATATTTATTTTTAATTACCTTGCATTTCAAGTAAGTTGCATTCATCAATTCTGTTCATGCCTAAACACTTCTGTATTCATAGAGTTAACTGATATTAATTTTGTGTTTTTTGTTTTAGACAGCATTTACAAGCAGTTAAATGCTTGAAAGTTAATTTTACATAACAATTTTGAGAAGCATTACTCCCTTATAACCCCATTCTCAAGAAAATAAATCATATTCCCATTATATTCTCTCAAATTTTCCTAATAAATCTTCACATTGCCCTACTTACTAAGACAAAATTACTTGTCTATTTATTCATTTATATGACTAGGATTAATTTTTCTTGCCCTAAACATTTTGATAAACTACATCATGTAATAGTCCTTCCTTTGTGTAAAGTGTATTTAAAATCTAATTAATATTTTGAGATTCATCCATGTTGTTGGGTGTATACATAACCATTTTTAAAATTTGAGGAATATACTGTACAAATATTTCACAAATGTTTATACTTTTTCCTTTGTTGGATACCCATGCCTTTCTTATTTTTCATTTAGCACGTATAAAGCTCCTCTGAATGTTTTCCTACATAGCTTTTTTTTTAATGATTGCACTTAGTTCTCTTGGATACATAGTGAAGACCAGACTCACAGAAGATGTTTAGTTTTATTAGAAACTGCTAGACAGATTAAGAAATATATAAAAGTTGTAACCAAATCTTGTATCTAAATGCATGAGCGGTTAGGCTGAGGAGATCATCACCATCATTTTGTATTGTCAGACTTCTTAATTGTGATACGCTGGAGTTATATACTAGTATAGCATTGTGTTTGAAATTACTTTCCCTTAGAGAATTTAAAAAGTGGACAACATACTGAACAATTAATCATGTCTTCATTAATTTAAAAGGACTTAATTTATCAAAATGTGTTCTCTGGATAAATTGGAATTAAATTAAAAATTAATAAGAGAAATTTTAAATTATACAATACCAGTTTAAGCAATCTTTGTATCAAAAGAATCACAAGGAATTTAGAAAAATATTTTGAGTTGAATGATAGTGAAAATATAATAGGTAAAATTTGATAGAATAGAGAGAAGTTTAATACTATAAGTGCTTATACTAGAAAGGGAGAAAGGTCTGAAAACAATGACCACCATTTCTAACTGAAGAAACCAGGAAAAAAAAAAATGATCCTCTAGAAAGTGCAAGGAAGAAAATAGTAAAGAAATGAGAAGGAATCAATGATATAGAAATTAGACAAAGAAAATGAAAAACTAACCGACGCAAAGTTTTCTTCTCTTTGAAAAGATCTACCTGATTGTTTAACTTCAACTTATATTTATTAGGAATTAAATAAAATGAAATGAAACATCAGTAATAAAATAGGAGTTTACTGAAAGACTCCACTTTTCAAACTGATTGTAAAGAAAAAAATAAGAAATTAGTTACAAATGATAAGATTTGGGTTTCAGTGAAATTCAAATTTTAGAAAAATGTGTAACCCATATAACCTTTGAAACATCTGAATACTTAAAGTCTTACATGATAGAATGGTTAGTTATACAAATAAATGTGTTTTTTTTATTGTATAAAAAATGTTTCAGATTTGTAAGCTCACCATCTCTTTATAAACCAATAGTTTCTAGATGAACAATATATGATGGTACAAATCATGCATGGGTGTGAAAAAATTCAATACTTTTAATTCAGTGGATATAAATTTTACATACTATGAAAGTTCTTTAATATGGTCCCAGATTATAAAGTGCAAATATTCTTTATAAATCACTTATTGAATTTTTTGTACAATATTAGTATTATGAAAGACTATTAGTGATTTAAAAATTATTCAAATGCTTCCATTTTAGCAATATGTCTGCATCAGGCCATGTTTTCTTCATAGTATGAATGAAGAAGCAGATAGGAAATTCCAGTTCTTTCTTAATAAACCAGGTTTTAGAAATGACTACATTTTGCACAAAATCAATTAATGTACTATTTCATTAATGTATGAAGTATTCAATAATTTTAATAAATTAAATAAGTATTTATGCTTGTGTCACTTTTAATTTCTAATATAGTGAGATACAATATGTATATATACACATATATATATGTCACATTAATTCAGTTGAGTCTTCAATATTTTTAAGTGTGAAGAGTCACAAAATATCCCCATGAAAAACAGCAAAAGATTGAGAATTGATGACATCAATTCTATTAAAATTTGTTTTGAAAATTACAGGAGACCTGAGGTAGTATAATTTTGTATTATTTTTCCTACCAATATCCTCTTTTGAATTTCATATTTCCATGAAAATAAAGAAATTTTGGTTTTATTAGACACTTGTCCATCTTTATTCATTTATTAGAGGTCTGTCAATGATTCTGGTGCAATGTTTAGGTTTCCCATCAAAAAGTTGAATGTGATCTACAAATATTTTTATGATATATCTCCAATTTTTCAGATATCCTCCACAAATGTTTGCTTTTCTGATTTTTTTGTCTTGCCTATGAAAGCTTCCATTACCTTAGTATATTCTGCCTTTTCATTTATGTCATATATTCTTTTTTTTTTTTTTTTTGTATATGTCTGGATAATTTAATAGCAAGGATTGAGTTACAAATTCTTTGTTACTTCACAAAGCCTAGATTAGTACCAAATTTCTTAACAGTATTCCTTTAGTATTTGTTGATTGGCATGCTTTTCAGTTTGAACTGCCATTGATGCAGCCTTGATCAGGGGCACATTCCAGTGGGAGGAAGTGAGAACCTTTGTGAGGCTCCTCTTTGAGTAGGTCTTTTTTTTTTTTTTTTTTTTTTTTATTATTATTATTATTAT
>JAKSZT010000774.1:3233506-3258427 GCA_026826555.1 Tolypeutes matacus | reverse complement strand
CATAATACATACAAACATTTGCAAAATGATATATAAATATATATGCATATATGTGTATTTGCTTACAAAAATGTTATATATATATACATATATTTTAAGAGGTGCTTAGATTACCTAAAATATTACACGGAACCCACTGGGATTCCCATGTTGCCCACCTCCCACACCTCCCACCACATCCCACACAAACATCTCCCACAGTGTGGCCCACCAACCTCAATGAACTTACACATCCTGGAGCCTTGCCACCAACCATAGACCACATTCTTCATTACTGGTGTATAGAATTACCATTGATTTATACATATTGATCTTGTATCCTGCCACTTTCCTGAAATTGTTTGCTACCACTGGTACCTTGCTGTGAATTTTTCAAGATGTGCTATGTGTATAATCACATCATCTGCAAATAGCAAATGCTTTATTTCTTCCTCTGCCATTAGAACGTCTTTTATTTTCTTTCTTTTTTTTTTTTTTTTTTTTTTTTTTTTTTTTTTTTTTTTTTTTTTTGCATAATTGCTCTGGCTGGAGCTTCCAGTACAATGTGGAATATCATGGATACAGTGGGTATTCATGTCTTTTCCTCATTTAAGGGGGGTAAGATCATCAGTCTTTCACTGTTGAATATGATGTGAAATGTTAGTTTTTCATATATGTCCTTTATCAAGTTAAGGGTGTTTATTTTATTACTAATGTTCTGAGTGTTTTTATCTGAAAGATGTGAGAAATTTTGTCAGATGTCTTTTCTGCATCAAGGGAGACAATCAGACCTTGTTTTTTCCCCTACCCTTTCCTTTCTAAAATCTGTATTACATTAATTAATTTTATTTTAAAAGGAGTTTCATTTATATATATACACATATGACACAATCTATTCAAAGTGTGCATTAAATAGCTTTAAGTATAATCACACAGTTGTACATTCACCCTATCAATTATAGAACAATTTATTACCCTTAAAATGAAAAATTCCATACCCCTTAGTGTTCACCTCTCGACCCCTCTATCCTTCCATAGCCTACATTACCAATTTAGATTAACATTTTATATATATGAAATCATACAATATGTTGTACGCTGTGTGTGTTATTTTTACTCTTAACATGTTTGTTTTAAAACTTTTTATTAGAGAAGTAGGTTTACAAAAAAGTCATGTTAAAATATAATGTTCCCAAATACCCCCCTATTGTTGGTACTTTGCATTGGTGTGGAAACTTTGTTATTACTTGTGGCAGTTTGAGATTTTTTATGAACCCCCAAAAAGAGAAGGATTATGTTTGTAAACTAGTCTGTTCTTCTAAGTGTGATACCCTTTGATTGTATTAAATTCAAAGGTTTTAAGTTTACTAAAACCTTAAAATCAATTTAGGGCCTGTAATTCAACCATGTCAATAAGGCATGACTCAGGTCAAGTCGCAGCACCCTTAGTGCACTGGTATAAATGAACTCTCACTCAAGAAGACACACAGAAGTAGACACAGGATGAAGAGAGAGATCCATTGACATGGCAGAGGAGAGAACTTTGATCTTGTGGTCCCAGAAAAGAGATGAACCATTTGTCTGATAGTTTGCAGTGCTGAAAAAGCCCAGAAATAAAAAAGTCCTATGCCAGCCTGGATCTAAGAGAAAGGAAGGCTGAGCCTTCACAAAGTTCATCAACCATATTGTTTCAACATGTGGCAACTGACTTTGGTGAGAAATCAACCTTGAGTTGGACTCTTCAGGGCTTTGTAACTGTAAGCTTTTACTCCAAAAATCTTATAAAAGTCAACAGATTTCTGGTAATTTCCATCAATACCCCTTTGCCTGACTAATACACTATTTTTTAAATATGTTTTTTATTTTTTCAAAAAGAAACTTAGATTATATAAAATGTTGCATAAAAAGCATAAGAGATTCCCATATGCCCCACTTTCCACTTCTACTTTTCCCCACATTAACAACCTCTTTCATTAGTGTGGTACATTCATTGCAATTGAACACATTTTGGAGCATTGCCAATAAGATTATAATTATGTTACAATTATATTTGTATAATATATTGTAAAATAATTATAATATAATTATATATATATTTATATATAAATGTACTATAATATAATTAAAATTATATTATAGTTTACATTGTAATTTACACTTTCTCACTTAATTCTGTAGATTATGGTAGGATATATAATGGCCTGTATATGTCATTGCATTGTCATTCAGAGCAATTCCAAGTCCCAAAAGTGCCCCCATATTACACCTCTTTTTCCTTCCCCCTAATTTCTGCACCTCTGGAGGCCACTGTCTCTACATCAATGATATAATTTCTTCCATTGCTAGAATCACCATGTCTATAGTAGAATACCAGTAGGTCCACTCTAGTCCATATTTTATTCCCCAATCTTGAAGATGCTGGGATGGTGATGCCCACTCCACCTCTAATTAAGAGGGGGCTTTCATCCTGTATGGCTGTTGGGTGGGACTCTCTTGCTTGCAGTTGTAGACCCTCTCAGTTCCTTGGTATGGTGGTTGACCGTCCTTATCTCCTAGTTAGTTGTGCTGGGTGAGTCCAATGAACTGGAGAGCAGAAGAATTGAAAGCAAGGACATGAGCAGATATATACATACCAAAGTTTATAGTGGCTTTATTCACTATTGCCAAAAGTTGGAATCAACCCAAATGCCCATCAATAGATGAATGGATAAACAAAATGTGGTACATACATATAATGGAATATTACTCAGCTGTAACAAGGTATATAGTACTAATGCATGGGATAACATGGATGAATCTTGAGGACCTTATTTTGAATGAAGCAAGCCACACATTGAAGGCCAAATATTACATGACCTCTCTGATATGAAGTGTACAAATTAAGCAGACTCAGAGAGCTGAGTCTAGAAGATAGGTTTATAGGAAATAGAAAGGGAGAAGAAAGTTGTGAGCCATTGCCCACATGGGTGATATCTATGATAAGGTGTAAGTGAGTTGTTGTGCAGTAAGGCATATGACAGGGGTGTGGTGATACTATTGGGTTGGACAGTGCAAGTTTGAAAGAGGGGTAGTGTGGGGACTGTGGGTTCGAAAGTCCAGGGAATTGGGACAACTGTTGGGGGAGGGAGCAGATGAACCCTGGGGATTGGTGAGTATGTGATTGAAACTACAATGTTGGAAAAGTTATTTTGGCAAAATGACAAGGAAGGGTTATTGCTTTAGGGTGTTGCATGGGGGCCATTTGGGACAGGGCATATCTGGGGCAATCTTCTAGAGAATGTGTGAGTGATCATTTTATCATAGTGTATTGTATCAGTAGGTGGAGAACCACACAATAAGCAGGAAGGAGTTGGACTCCATCCTGGGGAGGCCCTATATGTTCTCAAACAGAGAGGTGGGTGTCTTTCAAGAGCATGGGTGGTTTCTAATACAGGAGGACAGATAAGTGTGTCAATCCCTCAGTGTTGTTGCAAGTAATTATGAATCTTGTCCTTCAAGGAGTGAATCCTGGTGGTTGCCAGGATGAAGGAACGGGGAGGGAAGAATAGAATAGATAGAAGGGGGTATTTAGGGGGCAATGGAAGTGTTGTGCATGATCTTGCAATGTTGGATACAGGCTATGTTAAATTTCAGCAAAAATTTATAAAAGTATATGGTCTAAAATGTAAATCATAATGTAAACCATTGACCATGGTTAATAGCTATATTTCAATTTTTGTACGTCAGTTGTAACAAATGTACCATCGACACATAAAAAGGTTATTAATATGGGAAGGAGGACAATGGGTAAGATGTTGGGTATATGGGAATCCCCTATATTTTGTATGTGACTTTAATGTGAAGTAAAACTTCTTTGAAGACAAAACAAACAAAAGTAAGACACTGGGGAATAAATGGAAGAATATGTCCATACAGAACAACAGATATACAGTGATGAAAGGGAAAACATCAAAAAAATTTTTTAAATATTTTTCATTATTTTTTAATACCCTAAATTTTTATTTTAATTTAGTTTTAGTTTTTCTAAATTATTATTTATTTTATTTCTTATTTATAAACCTATCATTATTATTTCATTTTCCTATTAATTGTATTTGGTGATATTCTTGGCTTCATTTTTAAAGAAGTTTTGGACCACAGAAAGGTTACAAATGTGGCAGGGGAGGATCATTGGTGTAGGGTATCAACAATGGGGATATATGGAAAGAAGTTCACCTGGGCATACATATAAGTTATATAAAAGTGTTCAAATGTTCATGGGGCATTGTCACAGTAGGTAGAGAGTCACACAATAACTGAAAGAGTATTGAATTCCCATCCTGAGGATATCTGCCACATTATCTAATGGAACAACAAGAATCTCCCAAGTACAGGGCAATGACTAGTTAAGACGGATGGTCCATTTCTTGGCCCTCGATATTGATGACTATGCTTATGAGCCTTAGCTCTTGAAATTGCAACTTAGCCTAGTGTTGTAGGCTGCCTAAGAGTTACCTCCTGAGAAACTCCATGTTGGTTAAATGTGGCCTCTTTCTAAGCCAAACTCAGCATATAAATGCATTAACTTCCCACAAGCATGGGACATGATTCCCGGGGATGAACGTCCCTGGCACTGAGAGACTGTTACCACTACCACCTAACAATACAACTGGAAAAAGACCTTGAATAAAAGGGGGTAAGGTAAAGACAAATGAGTTTATATGGCTAAGGGTCTTCAAAGTGAATTGGAAGGTCATCCAAGAAGTAACACTCTTGCACATCTCAGCAGGATTGCATAACTGCCACAAAGTAGATAGTACCCAAAATAGTGGGGCTCCTAAGGGTTCTGGAGATACATAGGTCCTATGGTCATGGCAGATAGCTCCAGAGTTTGGTGCCTTTCCAGTGGGCCCTACTTTGGAGTCTGTGCTTCTGAGTGTGACAGAGTTGTACTCAGTTGTGACTTCTGTACACATGTGTCTTCTGTCCCTTCTATTTGAAACTATATTTCGTGCTGGAGTTGGTAAGTTTATGCCCAAGTGGTTTGAATCTTTGAGATGTCCATATGCCAGCTGGGTTCTGAGCCTCAGTGGAGTTGCACCACCTAATAAACTATTGATGAAATAATAATAAAATACTACTATTAACTATAGTCCATAGCTTATATTAGGTGTATTTTGCTATAAGCTACCCTATTATTAATACCTTGTATTCTTGTCTTACATTTGTTATATTTCATGAATGAACATTCTTATAGTAGTAATATTTATCCTGGCCCATCATTTACAGCAGAAGTCACCATGTTATACAGTCTCTTGTTTTCTAATTTTCATTTTAGTAAGATATACCACATTTGCAAACCTGAGTAACATTTCACTTGTATAATTCCCTTTTGAGCTGCTGGGTTCCTTCGCTGCATCTCTGCCACATATTTTTTTAATAAATATATTTTTAAAGATATTTAGTTTACATAAATGTTACACAAAAATTATAGGGATTCCCATATGCCACACCTCCCACAACTCCCACAACCTCCCACATAAACATCCTTCATTAGTGTCGAACATCACCTGGAATGGATATACACATTCTGGGGCTTTTGCCACTAAGCATGGCCCATAGTTCACATTGTAGACCACACTCTCTCCCACACAGTTCCGCATGTTATATGATGATATGAAAGGCCTATATCTGTCATTTCAATATCACTCAGGACTATTCTCAAGTCCTAAAAAAGCCCCTGTATTACAACTGCTTTTCCCTCTCCCTGCCCCAGAGCATCCAGTGGCCACTGGGCTCAACATTAGTATTGTAATTTCTCCCATTGCTTGAATCACAATATGTCTATAATAGAATACCAGTAAGTCCACTCTAGTCCATAGCTCTTCCCCCAATCCTGAGATGTCTGGGATGATGATGTTCACTCCACCTCCAGTTGAGAGGGGGCTTATATCCCATGGATAAGATGGATGGGATTATCCTACCTGCAGCTGCAGACTTTCTCCATTCCCTGGGATAGCCACTGTCCATCATCATCTACCCGCCAGGTGTCCTGGGTGAGTCCATTGAGCTGTAAAGTAGGAGTTGCAGCTCCACCAAGATTCTGGGAAGAGCAGGCATATGGACAGCCCAAAGATTCCAGTCCCTAGATGTACACATACAAACTCCATCACCATGTATAGGTTTGAATAGAAGGGACAGATGAACCATATGCAGGGAAGACATATTTGAGTCCAACTCTATCACACTCAGGAGCACAAGTTCCAAAGAAAGGTCCAATGGCAAGGTACCAAACTCCGGAGGTATCCACCCTGAAATAGGACCTGGGTGTGTCAGAGCCCTCAGGAGCCCATGTATTTGGGGTGATATCCACTTTGGAAGTCTACGAGGTCCTACTGAGTTGTGCATAAGGGTTACCTCTGGGATGACCTCCTGACTCACTTTGAAGTCTCTTAGCAATAGGAACTCATTTGTCTTTACATTTCCCCCCTTTTATTTGAGGTCTCTTTCCAGACGTATTGCCAGTTGGCACTTGGCAGTAATCCCTTGGTGACAGGGAGGCTCATCCCTGGGAATCATGTCCCAACTGGGAGGAAGGTAATGCATTCATATGCTGAGTTTGGCTTAGAAAGAGGCCACATTTGAGGAATAAAGAGGCTCTCAGGAAGCAACCCTTAGGCAGCTCATAACAATAGGTTAAGTTTCAATTTCAAGAGCAAAACTCATAAGGCTAGTCATCAACAACAAGGCACCATCAGTGGATCATTCTCCTTTGCCAGACACTGCCCCTGCACTTGGAGGACTATCGGTGCTCCCTTGGAAAATGTGGCAGAGCTCTCCAGGATAGGAATTCTGTATTCTCTCATTTATTGAGTGATTCTCCACCTACTGTGACAATGCTCCATGAACATTTGAAGAATTTTATATACCTTTTATGTAAGTTCAGGTGAACTTCTTCCCATGCAACCCATCCCTGACACTCCCCATCAATGATCCTCTCCCACCCAGGTTGTAACCCTTCTATGATCCAAAGCTTCTTTTAAGATGAAACCAATACAATAGTCAAATACAATTAATAGGAAAATGAAATAATAGTGATAAGTTTAAATGTAAGAGACAAAATACATGAACATTTTTAAAAATTAAAAATAAAATAAAATAAAATGATTGGGATATTTAAAAAATGAAAAATAAAATTTTTTTTTTTTTAAATTTTTGGACATTTTGCTCTTTATCACTGCAATATCTGGTGTCCACTCTGTACTGTGGCACCTTCCCCTTCACATTCCCCAATCTCTTACATTTTTTCATTTTGTTTACAAAGAAGTTTTAGGTCACAGCAAAGTCAAACACAGAATACAAGAGACTCTCATATACCAACCTCCTCCCCCTTTACTCAGCCCATATAAGAACTTTTTGTATGTGGATGGTAGCATTGTTATAACTGATATACAAATAGTGAAATATAGCTACTAAACATTGTCAATGGTTTACAGTATGGTTTACATTTTAGACCCTACACTTTTATAAATTTTGATGATATTTATCATGTCCTGTGTCCATCATTGTAAGGTAATAAGAACATTTCCATTGACCACTAAATATCCCCTGTTTGATCTATTCTGTTCCTCCCTCCCAATTCCCCTGGGCCCCACGATGACCCCCTGGCTTGACTCATTCTATAACAAGATTCATACTTACATACAACAAGAGGTCTTGACACACTGGTTTGTCCTGCCCTATTAGGAAATGCCCTTGCTCTTGAGAGACCCCTGCCTGTCTATTTCTGAACAAATTGGTCCTTCCAAAGATGGGAGTCCAACTCTTTCCTGCTCATTATGTGGGTCTCCATCCACTGATACAACATATTATGACAGGATGAACACTCACACACTCCCTATAAGCCTGCTCCAGGTATGACCATCCAGAATGCCCCCTCAGTCAACACTCTAAACCAGTGAACCTTCCTTGTCTTATGCCATAATAACATTCCCATCTCTATACTTTCAACCTCATACCCACAAATCCCAAGTGTTCACCTGGTCCCTCTATATCTCTCCCTCCATTATCCTGGTTATTCTAAACCCTCTCCCCAATCTACCCACCTGTCAAACCTGCACCAGCCATCCCAATAATATCACTACCCACCTGTCCTATCCCTTCAATATGCAACTACACCCTATCCCTTTACCATAGATTACATCCGTATGGGTGATGGCTCACAACTTTCTCTTCTCTTTCTCTTTCTTGTAAACCTATCTTTCAGACAATAGCTCTCTGTGACTGCTCAATTTCCTTAATTCATCTCAGTGAGGTCATGTACTGTTCTTGCTTCAGTGCCTGGCTTGCTTCACTCAATATAAGGTCTTCAAGATTCATCCATATTATCCTGTGTGTCAGTACTTTGTTTCTTCTTACAGCTAAGTAATATTCCATTGTATGTATGTACCACATTTTGTTTATCCATTCCTCTGCTGTTGGGCACCTGAATTGAATCCAACTTTTGGTAATAGTCAACAATGCTGCTATGAACTTTGATGGGCATATATCTGTTTGTGTCTTTTCTCTTAAATCTTCTGGGTATATACCCAGCAGTGGAATTGCTGGATCATACAGAAGATCTATAGTTGGTTTTTTGAGGAACCACCATATTGTCCTCCAGAGTGGCAGGACCATTCCACAATCCCACCAGCAGTGGATGAGGGTTCCCATTCCTCCACATCCTCTCCAACACTTATAGTCTGTTATTTTTTTAATAGCTACCATTCTAATGGGTGTAAGATGGTATCTTATTGTAGTTTTGATTTGCATTTCCCTAATAGCTAGTGATGTCGAGAATCTTTTCATGTGCTTTTTAGCCATTAGTGTTTCTTTCTTGGAGAAGTGTCTTTTCAGATCACTTGCCCATTTTTTAAATGGGTTGTTTATCTTTTTATTTTCAAGGTGTAGCATTGCTTTATATATGCAGTATATTAGACTCCTATCAGGTATATAGTTGCCAAATATTTTCTCCCATTGGGAAAGCTACCTTTTTATTTTCTTAATAACGTCCTTTGATGTGCAAAAGTTTTAATTTTGAGGAGATCCATTTTATCTATTGTTCCTTTTGCTGCTCGTGCTTTGAGTGTGAGGTACATGAAACCATTTCCTATTACAAGGTCCTATAGATGTTCCCCTACATTATCTTCCAAGGCCTTTATGGTCTTAGCTCTTGTATTTAGATCTTTGATCTATCTTGAGTTGATTTTTGTATAAAGTGTAAGAAGTTGTTCCTATCTAATTCTTTTGGATATGGATATCCAGTTCTCCAAGCACTACTTGTTGAAGAGGCCATTGTCTCCCAACTGAGTGAGCTTCATGACCTTGTCATAAGATGACTATATATGTGAGCATTTATGTCAGAATTCTCAATTCGGTTCCATTGCTCAGTATGTCTATCCTTGTGCCAATACCATGCAGTTTTGACCAGTGTAGTTTTTTAGTATGTTTTATTTTTATTTTTTTTATTTTTATTTTTTTTAAGATTTTATTTTTATTTATTCATTTATCCCCCCCCCCCTTGCTGCTTGTGCTCGCTGGGTCAGCTAACCACGCCGTGTGGGTGGGCTTGCCTTCACCAGGAGGCCCCGGGAACCGAACCCGGGGCCTCCCATATGGTAAACGGGAGCCCTACTGATTGAGCCACAGCCGCTTCCCTTTAGTATGTTTTAAAGTCAGGTAGTGTGATAACTCCAACTTCATTTTTCTTTTTCAATATGTCTTTGCTGATATGGAGCCTCTTACTTTTCCAAATAAATTTTGTAGTTAATTTTTCCAGTTCCTTAAAAAATGCAACGTTGATTTTTATTGGAATTGCATTAAATCTGTAGATTAGTTTGGGTAGGATACACATCTTGATGATGTTTAGTCTTCCTATCCATGAACAGGAAATATTCTTCCACTTATTTAAGTCCCCTTTGATTTCCCTTAACAGTGTTGTGTAGTTTTCTGTATATAAGTCCTTTACATCTTTAGTTAAATTTATTCCTAGGTATTTGATTCTTTTAGTTGGTATTGTAAATGGTATTTTTTTTCTTGAATTCCTCTTCAGATTGCTCATTATTGGTGTACAGAAATGCTACTGATTTTTGAGCATTGATCTTATAGCCTGCAACATCACTGAAATCCTTTATAAGTTCTAGAAGCTTTGTTTTAGATTTCACAGGGCTTTCTTTGTACAGGATCATGTTGTCTGCAAATAATGAAATTTTTACTTCTTCTTTTCAAATTTGGATTCCTTTTATATCTTTTTGTTGCCTCAGTGCTTAAGCAAGTACTTCTAAGACAATGTAAAATAGGAGTGGTGATAGTGGCCATCCTTGTCTTGTTCTCAATCTCAGAAGGAAGTCTTTTAGGATTTCACCACTGAAGATGATGTTAGTTTTGGGTTTTTCAAATATACCCTTTACCATGTTCCAAAAGTTTCCTCCTATTCCTATGATTTGCAGTGTTTTTATCAGGAAAGAGTGCTGTATTTTGTCAAATCATTTTTCTGCATCTATAGAAATGATCAAGTGATTTATTCTTTCTATATGTTTATGTGGTGTATTCCATTGATTTTCTTATGTTGAACCATGCTTGCATACCTGGGATGAAACCCACTTGGTCATGGTGTATAAGTTCTTTGATATGTTGTTGAATGCAATTAGCAAGAATTTTGCTGAGAATTTTAGCATCTAGGTTTATTAGAGAGATTGGTCTGTGATTTTCCTTTCTTGTGGTACCTTTGTTTGGCTTTGGTATTAGGGTAATGTTGGCATGATAGAAAGAGTTAGGCAATGCTCTTTATACTTATATTTTTTAGAAGAGCTTAAGCAGGATTAGTGTTAGCTCTTTCCAGAATGTTTGGTAGAATTCATGTGTGAAGCCATCTGGTCCTGGGCTCTTCTTAGTTGGGAGGTTTTTGGGGACTGAGTCTATCTCTTTACTTGAAATTGGACTATTCAGTTCATCAATTTCTTCTTTCATCAAGGTAGGCTTCTTGTGAGTTTCTAGGAATTTGTCCATTTCCTCTAAATTATCATTCTTGTTGACATATAATTTTTTTGAAGTATCCTCTAATGATATTATTTCTGTGTGGTCAGTGGTGATATCCCCTTCTTCATTCCTTATTTTGTGTTTTTGCATCTGCTCTCTCTTTTTCTTTGTTAGTCCAGCTAAGGGTTTGTCAATTTTATTGATCTTCTCAAAGAACCAGCTTTTGGTTTTGTTTATTTTTTCTAGTGCTTTCTTACTTTCTATTTCATTTAGTTCTGCTCTAATCTTTGTTATTTCCTTCTTTCTACTTCGTTTAGGGTTAGTTTGTTGTTGTTTTTCCAGTTCCTCCAGGTGTGCCATTAGGTCTTCAACGTTTGCCCTTTCTTCTTTTTTTGCTATACACATTTATGGCTATGAATTTCCCTCTCAGTACAGCTTTTTCTGCATCACAAAGGTTTGGATATGTTGTGTTGTCATTTTCCTTCATTTCAAAGTAGTTACTGATTTCTTTTGAGATTTCCTCTTTACTCACTATTTCTCTAATAATGTGTCATTTAACCTCCATATCTTTTTGCCTAATCTGGTTCTGTGTCCCTTAGTGATTTCCAATTTCATTCTGTTTTGGTCAGAGAAATTATTTTGTATAATCTCAAACTTTCTGAATTCATTGAGAGTTGTTCTGTGTCCTAGCATGTGGTCTATCTTGGAGTATGATCCATGTGCACTCGAGAAAAATGTCTATCCCACTGTGTTTGTGTATCGTGTTCTGTATATATCTATTAGGTCTGGCTCCTCTAATGTATTATTCATTGTTTCTTTATTTATTCTCTCTTAAGATGTTCTGTCTAATGGTGATAATGATGTATTCAATTCTCCCACTATAATTGTAGAGGTATTTATATATCCACTTTTTTCTTTCCAGTGTTTGCCTCATGAATTTTGAGGCACCCTGATTAGGTGCTTAAATGTTTATGATTGTTCTCTCTTCTTCAAAAATACCCCTTTTAGTAATATATAGTTCCATCTTTGTCTCTTACAATAATTTTGTATTTAAAGTCTATTTTGTCTGTTATTAGTATAGCTAGTCCTGCCATTCTTTGGTTGTTGTTTGCTTGTAAGATTGTTTTCCAGCCATTCACTTTCAGCCTCCTTGAATCCCTAGGTCTAGGTGGGTTTCTTGTAGACAGCATATAGATGGATCATATTTCCTTATCCATTCTGCAAATCTGTGTCTCTTGAGGGGTGATTCTAATCTTTTAACATTCAGTGTTATTACTCTCAAGGAATTTCTTACATCAGCCATATTTTTTCTGGGTTTATGTATGTCATATGTTGTTTTTATTTCTCTTTTTGTCTTTTTAGTTGTTCTTACACTCTCTTCCAAATCTCTCTCTCTCCTGTTTTTTCCTTACAATATGTAGATCTTCCTTTAGTATTTCATGAAGGGCAGGTTTCTTAGTGGCATACTCTTAATTTCTGTTTATCTGTGAATATTTTGAACTTTCTAACATTTTTGAATGCCAGCTTTGCTGCATAGAGAATTCATGGTTGAAAGTTTTTTTCTTTGAGTACCTTGAATGTGTCATTCCACTGTCTTCTTGCCTCCATGGTTTCAGATGTGAAATCAGCACTTAATCTTATTGAGCTTCCTTTGTATGTTATGTTTCTCTTTTCTCTTGCTTCCTTAAGTATTTTCTCTTTGTCTTGAGCATTGGATATTTTGACAAGTATATGTCTTAGAGTAGGCCTGTTAGGATTTATACTGTTTGAGATGGGCTGTGCTTCCTGGACATGTACCTTCATCTCCCTTAATAGAGTTGGAAGTTTTCAGCAATTATTTTCTTCAACACTCCTTCTGTTCCCTTTCATTCTCTTCTCACTCTGGGATGCCTATAATGTGTATGTTTGTGCATTTTGTGTTTTCATCTAAATCCCTAAGTCCCTGCTGGCTTTTATCTATATTTTTATCTTCCTATCTGTTTCAGATGTACTGTCTTCAACATCACCAGTTCTTTCTTCTGCCTGTTCAAATCTGCAGTTATGTGATTCCAGTCTCTTTTTTATTTCTTGGATTGTGCTATTCAGCACCATCATATCCATTATCTTTTTATGTATGTTTATAATTTCTTCAGTATGTTTTCCTAGAGTCTTCTTAATAACATTAATATCTTCCTTCACCATTATCTTGGTCCATGATAATTGTTTGGACAGCTCTGATCAGTCATTTGGTGTTCTGCATCTCTTGCTGGTTTTTAGTTTGTTCATTGGACGGGTCCATGTATTCCTGATTCTTAGTATGGTAAGTAATTTTTTGCTGCAATTTTGTTGTAACTTTTTGTTGGTCATCATTTGTCTTAATGGGTTTACTCAGTTAATTAGCCTCTCTCTTCTCTAGAGTTTTGTTTAGCTGCTGGTTTTGTGTGTGTGTTACATTTTCTCTTTGAAACTTTGTTCTTCTTGTTCTATTTCCTTGCGGTTTTCTATGTTCCAGTTTTATCTTGTGTAATCAATCTTTCTGTCCAGCTCCCTCCAGATTAATGCCCCAGAGGCTCCTACAACATGGGCTTCCAAAACAGCTTACTTGGGCAGTATCCAGTCCCCAATAATCTCTCTTTTGCAAGAGAGATGGTGAGTGTCCAGTTAAACTGATCTCATATTGCCTTCCCTCATTCTCTTTTTAGTCGAATGTGGCTTTCTAACCCTATCACGGTCACAGCAAATATGGAATTAACCTGAGAGTTACAGATTTAGTAGGAGCCACCAGACTAATACTAAAGACTTTTAGTATTTGTGTGTGAAAGAGTCCATGATCCCTGTCAACAATACCAGATGGTATACAGGAGTAAGGACTTGCATTTATCTGAGTTGCTTCCATAGATGAATATGTCTGAGGGGATTCCAGATATTTTACAGACATGCGAGGAGGGATGTGCTTTTCAAGTCTGTCATGAAAATATCTCCTTTTGTTTTTAAACCCCATCAAAACTTTTGAAAGGTAAGCAGAGAATGATTGTTTTCCCCTTGACTGACACATTTTCAGGAGTGCAAGGATCCCAGAGGCACCAATTGAATGTTTCTTGTGAGGACATGATTTTGGTCTCAGTCATTGACCTGCCACTTGATCCTTATGCCTTTGGCTAGATATGAGCAGGTTTAGTTGAATTTCTGACTTACCTGACATTTTTGCAGTGAAATGTCAGGTACCCTATTACTAGCCCCTTATTACCAATATGTCTGTTTTAACTTGATTAGGGTTCTAGGAATGAAATGCATTGGACCAACCTCATGAACTGAGCTCTAACCATGGTCTTACATTTCAATTCTGAGATGTGTGCCTCTATCTAAAAGAAATTTCCCATGTAGTTTGCAGAGTGAATAATAAAGTGAATTTTTGTGAGTGCTCTGGGATTTGTATCTTTGTGTTCTTCTGATTCCCAGAGTGCAACTGGAGCTTCATTTGTGCTCTTGGAAGGCAAAGTTACTGTTCCCAGAGGCTGTGGATCAGGTTTGAGGAGAAACTAGCTCTTTCCTGAGGTTGACAACTGACTACTGGTGTTGGTGGCAATTACATTCCCTTCAAAATTTCTGTTTGTTCAAGGCTAAGGGAGGAATTTTAAAGAGGATGACCAAACTACCACTTCTTGCCCCTTCCACCCACCACAGCTCAGGGTTTGTCAGAGCTTGAATCCGGATTCTGATTGGTTTAATATTGCAGACTGCCCATCAGAGTGACCAGATTGCAGAATGAATGGTATGATTCATTTCCAGAAGAGAAAATCAAAGGACAGCAGAATCATCCCTGGCCTTCCACCCCACACCAGAGACTCCACCTGTGTTCTGGGTGCCCTTCCACCACCACACATGACCCTGAAACTGGTCTGTGCTGGCCAAAGAGAGAGGCCCAAGGGAGGTTGTCTGTGACCCACCAGCTCCCAGGTTACCCCCAATACATTGTCCAAGACCACTCCACCCCCCATGGGAGGAGGGGTGAGCCATCCCTCTTGCAGTTTTCCCTACTGGTTTCTCAGGGGTCCTATTATGGCTGCTTTGATATGGGCCTGCAATTTGTACCCTCTGTGGTTTCCACAGGTTTGGTGAGTCCTACTTATGACTGGGGCTATGCTTTGTGCTCTGTGCAGTCAGGAATTGTGCCTGCTCATTTGTGCAGATGTGCAGAGCTCTGGCAGCCATTTTGGGGGTTATATTTGGGGTGGCATGGGGAGGTGGTGTATGCCAAGGAGGTCCTCATGGCAGCTGCCACATCATACCAGGTATGACATGGGTCCCTCTCTCTCTCAAGGAACCATCCTCTCTTTGAGTCAAGTGGCAGTTGTACATCATGTCCTTGGGAACACCATTGTTTCTTCCATACATAGCTTCCAGAGATCTTGCCATGCTGTCTTTCACAGCTGTGGTGGTATTGGCCATTTTCAAATCCCACCAGTAGAGAATGAGTGGTTCCTTTTCTACTTCCAGATCCTCTCCTGCCCTAGTCTTTTTTCTTTTTCAAAAATTGGAGGACTTTAATGGACAAGACACCATCAAAAAACTACAAAGACATTTTACCATTTAAAGATCACAGATACAGATGCTCCATAAATGTTCCAACTCTTTTGCTGTTTTAGGATAATTCTTGCCTCTGATAGCACCCACGACCCAGTCCTGTGACTTTCAGCTTAGAAAGCATGGGGTGAGGGCAATGCCACATAATCAGGGAACAAAACATCACCATTTTCGATTATTTAGTTGAATCTCTCTAAAGATTTAAAAGCTCAGTAGATAAACAATCAAATATTCATGCCATTTACAGATGGATAGCAAAATGGACTAAGTTTTAAAATATGAATTCTTCAGCTTTATCCAAGGAATACTTAATTTTCCCCCTTTCTTTTAAGAGGGAGGACTTGGCATTTTAAATGAAGTATTGTTACATGGAAGTATGTTATCAATGCACATTTTGGGAGAACAGAAAACCCACAGTTTTTCAATTTTCAGTAACTGGGAAATTCAGTATTAGTAAAAGCAAAGTTGTCATCAAAATACATGCTTCAGTGGCAAAAGTAAGTAACAGAGGGAAGTGGACTTACACTAATTAAAAAAAAAATTAACCTAGGTAGCCTTCAGTGTGGTCCACAGTCTGTATCAAGCCGTTACCCTTATTCTCCAAGAAATCTTAATTTTCTGTGCAGAGTATTTTTTAAATATTTTCAATACAGCTTTCAGGATCCCGTGTTTGTTTTTCATTCCACATCATCTTCCGACAAGTTCTGAGCACTTAAAATTCTCTGACGATTGTTTGGTGCTCTGTCAAAGACCTTTGGAAAATGTGAGGTGGAAATGTTCATTATAAAACTTGTGATCACAGCTCTGTCTGTTTACACAGGGCAGAGGCATTGTTTGAATGCTCCATTGCCTTCTCCTGTTCTCCTTAGTGTTGTAAGTCCTTCACCAAGCTATATATGTTCTAGGAAGAATTTACGAACAGCTTCAGCACATTTCAGAATAGGTATCTTGGAAGTCCTGGCTCTTGCTAGGCAAGTTTCCATTTTCTTCCTGGTTCTCATAGCCTGTTTTTTGAAACTGGGGTCACCTGACTCTTGTGGTCCAAGTAAATACAGTACCCCATGCAGACTGGCCCACGTTCACTGGCTGTAAGGTTGCTTTTCCAAACAAATATTTCCCTTGGCTGTGAAGGGTATAGGGTGGCACTGGCCTGCACAGGGTTTTTGGCCACCAACCCTCCAAGATGGAATTTTTGTGTACAATCATTTAATTCTTTATCTTTTGTACATTTCTGCATTAGGGGGCCAACCAATTCAGTGTCTTCATGACCAATTAAAAGAGCTTACAAAAGAAGATATCTTCTTAGGCATAAGGGGCTTTCTTGTCTTCTGGTAAAATGCACAAGAGGTGTAGAAATGGGCAATTTAGGAAGTTCTTCTTAATGTCTTTATGTATTTGCCTAGCAACCCAGACTGCTGAGGAAGCGGCAAGATGAGGTAAAGAAAATTTGCAAGTTCATAGGCATGATAGCTGTGTGGTAGGACTTCCATTTCCCTTTGAATATCTCAAAATAGAATGTGAAATGAGGAATATAATTTATCTTTCATTCCTTTAAAGAGCAAATGCAAAGTGAACTGGTGTCCTGACATGCACACTGTAAAATGCAAATGTTTATTACAGGAGAAGGATACTGATGTATTGGTATCCACAGGATAGAGCATTCCTTGTGTCTGAAACAGAACAGGATCCCTGTGGACAACAGTATATGCCTCAGAGGCCACCATGGTAATCCATGGTGTTGGGAGGGGCAGGGCTTTGGGGGTTAGGGAGGACAATGGCAGGAAGTGCTGGCGGCCAGCCAAGGGTTTGACCAGGACCACTGAGTCAAACCTGAATCCAAGTTCCTCTTATGGATTCCTCCCTCTTCACTTCAGGTGGTGTATGTCAATCATGCCACTGAGAACCAGCTGCAACTTGATACTTAGCTTCTTGAAGACTCCGCAGTCTTCCATGTGGCAGCAGTGGCAGTCGCCATTTTACAGTCTCACCAGCACTGAAGGAATGTCCCTGTGTCTTTCTCCACAAACTCTAGAACATTTGTGGGTATGTTTAAAGGAATTTTTTTAGTTTTTACTTTTTGTACCTTTATTGATAATGCATATTAAAAACAAACACTCCAACAAAAAAATACAGCACACACCAGACTTTTATCAGATTGCACATATAGATATCCCAAGCAAAACTCCTTCTCTCTATTTGGTTGCTTTAGGATACCTCTTGCCCATGGTATCAAGAAATTCCAGCCTTGTGGATTCTGGCAGCTTAAAAAAGAGGAGTAGGATCATGACCAGCAATATGACCTGCCTCAAAGTCAAAGAACAGAAAGACACATGGTTCAATGATAATTTAAAAAGAAAGACTTCCATACATTTATATCAGGTTCCCACTAAAAGAAGTGGCATCATGAGAAATGAATAGAGAATTAAAATGAAGAAAGCTATTAAGTGAAAATACTTGGGTTTGTTGTCTTCTCACAGAATGCCTGAGAGGTGCTGAACTGGGCCATCTAGCCAGCTCTACTCCTGTTTGAAGAATTTTTGCTTGAAAACATTGCCTGGTGAGGAAGCAGCAGTAAGTTAAACAAAATGCACAAGCAGTTACTCATAGCTGTGTGATATGGCTTTCTACTTTTTTAAAAATCATTCAAAGTAAAATGTAAAATGAAGAAAAAAAGGTATCTTTTACAATCTTAAGGAGAAAAGGCAGAGGAATGGGGCTTCCTAACCCTGTCATGGTCATGGCAGATATGGAATTCAGCCAAGAGTTACAGATCTAGTAGGAGCCACCAAGTTAAAGTACTTGTGTGTGAAACCATCCATGATCCCTGTCAACAATCCCAGATGGTATCCAGGACTAAGGACTTGCATTCATCTGAGTTGCTTCCATAGGAGAATATGTTTCAGTGGATTCCAGAGATTTTACATACATGCAAGGAGGGCTGCACTTTTCAAATCTGTCAGGAAAATATCTCCTATTATTTTTAAGCCCAGTCACAATTTTTGGAAAGTAAGCAGAGAATGATTGTTTTCCCCTGACTGACACATTTTCAGGAGAGCAAATATCCCAGCAGCACTGATTGAATGTTTCTTGTGAGGGTGTGATTTTGGCCTCAATAGTTAACTTGTCACTTGATCCTTATGGTTTGGTTAGAAATGTGTGGGTTCAGTTGCATTTCTGACATAAAGGGAACCTGGCCGTTTTTGCAGTGAAATGTCTGGTACCCTATTCCATGCCCCTTATGACCATTCTGTCTCTTATATCTTGACCAGGGCTCTAGGAATGGAATGCATTGGACCAACCTCATGTACTGAGCTCTAACCCTGGTGTTGAGTTTTGATCCTGAGAAGTGTGACTCTACCCTGAAGGTAAGTTCCATGGCCATTTGCAGAGTGAATGATATAGTGAATTTTTGAGTGCTCTGGGCGTGGTCTGCTTTGTGTTCTTCTGATTCCCAGAGTGCAATGGGAAGGCAAAGTGGCTGTTCCCAGAGGTCGTAAGGGTTTTGTGTCAGATTTGAGGAGAAACTAGCTCCTTCCTGAACTTGAGGGCTGACTACTGGTACTGGTGGCTTTTACATTCCCTTCAAATTTCTGTTCACTCAAGGCCAAGGTAGGAATTCTAAAGAGGATGACCATGCTCCTGCTCCTTGCCCCTTCCACCTGCCACAACCCAGGGTGTTTGGGAGGTTGCCCCTGGAATCTGATTGGTTTCGCTATTGCAGCCTGCCCATCATGGTGATCAGATTGTGGAACAAAGGGTAAGCTTCATTTCCAGAAGAGAAAATCAAAAGACAACAGAAGGATCTCCCGCCCTCTGCCCCACACCTAAGGCTCCACCTGTTTTCTGAGTGCCCTCCCACACCCACGAAGAACCCTGAAACTCATCTGAGCTGGCAAGAGAGAGAGGCCCAAGGGAGGTTGTCTGTGACCCACCAGCTCCCAGGGTACCCCTGAGATACTGTCCAAGACCACCCCACCCCCCATGGGAGGAGGGGTGAGCCATCCCACTTGCAGTTTGTCCTTCTTGTTTTTCAGGGCCCCCATTATGGCTGCTTTGATATGGGCCTACAAGTTGTAGCCTCTGGGGCTTCCCTGGTTTTGGTGAGTCCCACTTGTGACTAGGGCTATGTTTTGTGTTCTCTGTGGTTGAGAATTGGGCCTGCTCTTTTCTGCAGATGTGCAGACCCCTGGACATCCATTTTCAGGGATTATCCTTGGAGTGGTGTGAGGAGGGGAAGGGCTTCCAAGGAAGTCCTCCTAGGTAGCAGCCACATCCTACCAACAATGACATAGGTCCCTCTCCCTCTCAAGGAACCATCCTTTCTTTGAGTCAAGTGGCAATTGTACATCATGCCCTCAGGAACATCATTGTTTCCTCCACACATAGCTTCCAGAGATCTTGCCATGCTGTCTTTGACAGCTGCAGTGGTGGTATGGGCCATTTTCCAATCCCTCCAGCAGAGAATGAGTGCTTCCTTGTCTACCTCCAGATCCCCTCAAGCCCTAGTCTTTTTCTTTTATTTCAAAAATTGGGGGACATTTATGGACAAGGGGCCATCATTAAAATACACAGACCTTTTACCATTTACAGATCACAGATACAGATGTTCCATAAACATTCCAAATCTTTTGCTGTTTTAGTATAATTCCTGCCCCTAATAGCACCCATAACCCAATCCTGTGACTTTCAGCTTAGAAAGCATGCTGTGAGGGCCATGCCACATAATTAGGGAACAGAACATCACCTTTTCCCATTATACATTTAGTTGCATCTCTCTAAAGATTTAAAAGCTCAGTGTGAATAAACAACCAAGTATTCATGCCATTTACAGACAGATAACAAAATGGACTAACTTAAAAAATATGAATTCTTCAGCTTTCTCAAAGGTATACTTTATTTTTCCCTTCTTTTAAGGGAGAGAACTTGGTATTTTAAAGGACGTAATGTTACATGGAAGTACGTTATAAATTCACAATTTAGCAGAACACCAAACCCATGGTATTTTGATTTTCAGTAACTGGAAAATTGAGAATTAATACAATGCAAAGTTATCATCAAAATACACACTTCAATTGCAAAAATAAATAACAGAGACAAGATGATTTACACCAATTAAAAAAAAATTAACCTGAGTAGGCTTCAGTGTGGTTCATGAGTCTGTATCAAGAACAGTTGCACTTATTCTCTAAGAGATCTTCACCTTCCATGCAGAGTATTTTTTTAAATATTTTCAATTCAGCTTTCAGGATCTCCTGTTTGTTTTTCATTCCAAATCCTCTTCTGACAAGCTCTGAGCACTTACAATTCTCTGTCAATTGCTTGCTTTGGTCAAAATCCCTTGGAAACCCTGGGGTGGAAGAGTCATTATAAAACTTGTGATCACAGCTCTGGTTCTTTACACAGGACAGAGGCATTGTTCAAATGTTCCATGGCCTTCTCCTATTCTCCCTGTAAGTCCTTTGCCAAGCTATATATGTTCTAGAAACTATATCTGAATAGCTTTGGCCCCTTTCAGAGTAGGTATCTTGGAAATCCCGGCTCTTGCTAGACAAGTTTCCATTTCCTTCCTGACTCTCACAGCCTATTTTTGAAACTGAGGTCACCTGACTCTTGTGTTCCAAATAAATATAGTACCCCATGCAGACCTGCCCCCACTCACTGGTAGTGAGGCAACTTTTCCAACCAAACATTTCCCTTGTCTGTGGAGTTTGTAGAGGGCGGCATTGGCCTGCACAGGGTTGTGGGCCACCAACCCTCCAAGATGAAAGTTTTGTGTACAGTCATTTTATTCTTTATCTTGTGTACATTTCTGCATTAGGGAGCAACCCAATTCTGTGGCATCGTGACTAATAAAAAGAGATTACAAATGAAGATATCTACTTAGGCATAAGGGGCTTTCTTGTCTTCTAGCAGAATGAATGCACAAGAGGTGTGGAAATGGGCAATTAGGAAGCTCTTCTTAATGTCTGTATGTATTTGCCTAGCAACTCAGATTGCTGAGGAAGCGGCAAGATGAGGTAAAGGAAATTAACAAGATGGTAGTCATGATAGCTGTGTGGTAGGACTTCCATTTCCCTTT
This sequence comes from Tolypeutes matacus, assembly GCA_026826555.1. Lineage (NCBI taxonomy): Eukaryota > Metazoa > Chordata > Mammalia > Cingulata > Chlamyphoridae > Tolypeutes > Tolypeutes matacus. The sequence continues at coordinate 3,236,811 of JAKSZT010000774.1, read as the reverse complement.
GAATATCTCAAAATAGAACATGAAATGAGGAATATAATTTATCTTTTATTCCTTTAAAGAGCAAATGCAAAACCAACTGGCTTCCTAATGTGCACACTGTAAAATGCAAATGTTTATTACAGGAGAGGGATACTGATGTATTGTGAACCACAGGATAGAGCATTCCTTGTGTCTGAAACAGGACAGGATCCCTGTGGACAACAGTCCATACATCAGAGGCAATAGTGGTTGTCCATTGGGTTGGAAGGGGCAGGGGTTTGGGGGTTGGGCAGGACAATGGCAGGAAGTGCCAGCAGTCGACCAGGGGTGTGACCAGGACCACGGAATCAAACCCGGATCCAAGTTCCTCTTATGGATCCCTGCCTCTTTACTTCAGGTGGTGTATGTCAATTGTGCTGCTGTGACCCAGCTGCAACTTGATACTTAGTTTCTTGAAGACTCCGCAGTCTTCCACGTGGCAGCAGTGGCAGTCGCCATTTTACAATCTCACCAGCACTGAATGAACGGCCCTGTGTCTTTCTCCACAAACTCTAGAACACTTGTGGGTATGTTTTAAAGGGACTTTTTAAATTTTTACTTTTTGTACCTTTATTGACAATGCATATTAAAAACAAACAATCCAACAAAAAAATACAACACACAAACACACCAGACTTTTACCAGATTGCACATAGAGATGCTCCAAGAAAAGTTCCTCTCTCTATTTTGTTGCTATAGGATACTTCTCACCCATGGTATCAAGAAATTCCACTGTCCAGCCCCCAAGAAAGGAAGGACTCAATTATTCCCTCATGCTCCATCTATGTTCCCTCTAGCCTCCATGGACTACTACACTAGACATCAAACACCCTTTCTTCTATCCTGGAAGGTGTTTGTTTCACACAGAGCTACTCAGAAGCCTGGGTCCTAGGGATTTTGTTCCAGCAAAGGGTCCAGAAGGACTGTGCTCAACAAATTGATACATATTAATAAAGCATACAATTCATCCAAAGTGTACAATCAATGGTATTTGGTGTAATCACATAGTTATGCATTCATCACTTCAATTGTTATTGGGGCATTTTCATTATTTCAATAATAATAATGACAAACATAAACAGAAAAATAATAAAACAAGAAAATTCTTCACCTGTCAATCTCTCTATGCTTACCCTACTCTGCATAGCTGTTATTTCTGCCTATTCATTCACATTTATAAATTTATAAAGCAGTGTTATTGAGATATATTCATGTACCCTATGATCTATCCAAAATGTATAATCAATGGCTTTTTTGTATAATCACATTGTTGTGTATTCATCACCACAAAAAATTTGAGAATAATTTCATTACTCCAAAAAGAATAATTCCAATCCCCTTAGCAGTTCTTCCCCAGCCTTATATAACTACTAATCTAATTTCATCTTTATAAATTGATTTATATTTACATTTCATATAAATAGTATCATATAATATGTAGTATGTTGTGTCTGGTTTCTTTAACTTAGCATAATGGGTATTATTTTTTGTCTGATAGGAACATCTTGTGGTATAAATATACATTTGTTCAGCTTCAAAGAAAAATGGTCTTATATATGCAATTTTACCCATATTCATATTTTACATGTGGATTTACTATGCTATACAGTTTCATGTTACATTTTTTAGCTTTCCTTTTAATAATATAAATGGCCTTATACTTTCCCATTAAACATCTTTCATTCCACAAAATAGTACTGTTAGTTATTCAGGGAAGTCCCTAAGAATCTTAACTTCCAGTCTTCTGTCCATCAGCAGATTTTTTAAAAATGTGCTCAACTAATTATGATGGAGGAAAGTGCAGGAATTGCCAGAAAATTTATGAAAGGGGGAAAGGAATAAGGGGAACTTGCACTAACAGATGCTGAATGTGTTAAGAATCAACAGTGTATACAGGAAACAAAATGTTGATGTTGTCATGATCCCAAAGATCTCAAATTGATGGCATTCATCATATCACTGTCCCTAGTTTTCAGAGAGGATCAATAAGTTGCCCAAGGACACACAGCTATTAAGTAATTGACCTGAGAATCCACCCAATCTAATCTGGGTTCAGCTGAGAATAGAAGATTGAGAAATACTAGGCAAGTATGTTTAAGATGTGCTAATGATTACATTTCACATTTGAGAGAAAGGAGAAGGTGAAAGTCAGCCTAGGTTTGTAATGGGCATTGATTAAACAAATGCTGGCACTGCCTTTTGCTGATACAGCAAGGTCCATTACATAAGATGTTTATAAAGAATTTGTCCTGAAGTGCTGAGGTTAGGAGTCTGGGCTTTAGAGTCTGACAATCATGGGTTCAAAATCTGAACCGTAACTTACTAACAGAGGTCTTTTGGAAATTGTTTTAAAATTTACTGAACCCATTTCTTGATAGTGAATAGGGAACAGTCAGCCTATCTCAAAATGTTAAGCAAGACACATTTGTAAACAGAAACATCTTTCCTGGGATTAATTGAGTGTACAGCAACCAAAAAAGTAACCGCTTTTAAAGCAATGAAAACTAGAATCACAAAAATTGTGGAATTTTAAAAATCTTATTTAATAGTGCACAGTATATTATTTGATATTTTGTCAGGTTACATTGCCAGTTAAAATTTATTAGTGCTTTATGGGGGTGATGAGGAGTTTATTCTCGGAAAGATTCATGGTAAGTGGGAGATTTGATGCAGCAAGTGTTGCTCAAATGAAGACCAAAATCCTCTCATTTCCATCCACTTTCCACCCTTTTCCAATGCTTAAGCCTCAGTACAGTTGATCACAATGGCTCTGACTCAAACTTGTAATAACCCTGATTTGCCTTTCCAGTCATTAAAAAAAAAAAAAAAAAAAAAAAACTTAAAAGAAACCACGATATCATCTTATAAAAATCAGAACAGACTGATAAACAAAAAAGAGAAAATGAATATGCCTCATTATTTCATACCGCCACTAGCAATCAGGGTTTAGTAATGTGGCACATATCATTTTACCTCTACATTCTCCAGATAGGTTCCTGTTTTGAAAGCTGTTTCATAGAGCACCATTTTTTATTTTACAATGTATCATGATCACATTTCAGGCCAGGAAGTGGTCTACCTCCAACTTCAAGTCCACCTTCTGCACATCCACAATTTATGTAGCAAAACTGCCACCAGGCCCGTATAGTGTTCTCAGATTTTCACTTAAACTAATGCTAAAATATTTACCTTCCTACCTAATTCTTTTGTACAAACTAAGCCATGAAGTCAGAACTCTTTTTCCAGCTAGCCCTGGCCCATAGTTTAAAAGCACCTCTTAAAATATA
>JAKSZT010000774.1:3208192-3233406 GCA_026826555.1 Tolypeutes matacus | reverse complement strand
GTTTGTATGTATTGTGAGAATTTTGATTTTTACCCATAATAAAAAAATAAATAAATAAAATTAAAAAAAATAAAAAAAAAAAGCCAGTGCAAAGCCTCTATCTCTCACCTTGAGAGTGAGAGCTTGTGGAGGCTCAAAACCCAGCCTTTGATTTGCTCCCTAAAACTGCAAACTCTACAAAGGAGAGGCTGGTATTCACCAGGAGGTTTACCATTCACATGTTCACTATATGTCTTAAACCAGGATTTTAGCAATTTAGTAATTACTCAACAATTACTTGACCAGGTCTGGGAGAACCCTTAACATTCCCAGGACATCCTCAGGACTAATTCCCCAATCTCCATTGTGAAGCTGAGCCTCCAAGCCCAAGGTCAAGGAAAGGACAAGCCTTCAAGGGTCAAGGCAAGCATCAAGTCTCTGAGGTCACCCTGCAATGCCCTGATCTGGAAGTTCCCCCCTCCTGGCCCCTCCAGCTTGTCCATCAGAGACCCCCACACCATCCATGGGGTGGATGGGCCAGCATCTTCCACGGTAGCTTCTGCTCAGTCCTGGACAGCTGTCTCCTTGGCATCTGGATTTATAAAGGTGCCAACCTCCTCCTGTCCAGCTCCCAGGAGCCAGAGGATTTGTTGCAGGCCACAGAGAGCAGGGGGTGCCCATGCCATGGAGCTATGGACCAGGGGATTTGCTATCCCAGCCCCTTCTGCAACTAGCATCTCCAGAACCTACCTTGCCTCTGCAGAATACCTTAGGGTAAAAGGAGGGGGTTTGTTCAAAGTTCATCACTTCCTCCACCTCCTGACACCCTCCAACTGCAAGGGTGGGAGTTCCAGCACCCCCCACCCTGTTCACAGACTACTGAGTTGTGTGCACTTCTGCTCTCACCTGCCCACCAGCATCCACTCCCCAGGGGCCTGTTCCAAATGGTGGGCTCTCCTTCAGGGCCCTGAGGACTCATCTCCTACCAGCAGGACCCAATCCTGGGAGATCACAGGAGAGCTCAGGGTAGGGGCACAGAGAGGATATCTGAGGGTGCAGGAGAGCAGGGAGGCATGGGGCCACCCAGGGCTCTTCACCGTGGAGTCCGGAAGCTCTGATAGGAAAGGTCCAGTGCCTTCCTGGGAGAAACGCCAATTCCACAGGGATTTGCAAACTGCCAAGGCCGCCACTGTGACCCACGCACAGGAAGCAATGCAGACCAGGAATGAGGGGCGGGGTTGGCCCAAATGGGTGGGTTTGGAGTGCAGGCATAGCCCACATTTGTAGTTCCCACGACCTTGTGTGGCCCTGGCTATGGGCTGTGGCACTGCATTGGCACTGGGCCTTACCAGACAGTGAGGGTGGAGGCACCTGGAGCACGAGTTCAGCCTTAAGTGTGGAAGTGGTGGCGGAGAGTGGCTGAAACCAGGACCCCCGGGTGAGTCTTGGTGGGGGTGGCTGGGGGAATGGCCAGTTGTGGAGGACCCTAAGGAAGACCCCCAGTGCTGAGATGTGGGACCACCACAGCAGGATGCAGGGAATGTGCGGGGCTTTCCATGCAGAGCAGCAGGCCTACCTGTCAGATATCAGGGTGCTGGGCAGGTGGGGGTCTCCCGCAGTGCAGATGCCCAGCAAGTTTCCTCTACTCCAATTCCCCCTTAAATAGGTAGGCCTGGAAAGGCCACGAGCCCTATTCAAAACTAGGGCCCACAAATGAATCCCTTTCCGATCTTAATTTCCAGTCTCTGTATCAGACTTATAGTGGAAGTCTTGCCTCCAGCTTTCCCTCCCCATTCCCTGCCTCTTCCACGGGTCTGGAGGGGACAGGTCTGTGCTGTAGCAAATGGGGGTGGTGAGAGGAGCCCTCCCCCAGTCAAAGTCCTGGAAATGCCACTTTTTTGAGAAGGAGTACAGGGTCTTCTGCCCCTTATCTGAAGCCCAGAGCCTCCTGCAGTTGGTGAAGTGAGTAGAAGAGCATGGTATGAAGGTCCCAAGTTTGGGGACAGACGGGCTGCTAAAATTCTGCAGGTGGCATCTGGAGACTAAAGCCAGTCACCCTGGTGGGGCGATGTGCAGAGAAAGAGGAGCAGCAGCTGGCCTGGCAAGAACCAGCCTGAGAATTCCAAGGGCACACGCACATGCTCAGCCTGGATGTAAAGAATCAGAAGGATAGAGAAGACCACGGTGCCAGTGGGACAGACAGACTGAGCCACCTGCCCTCTATGGACATGTAGGTTCTTGCTGGCCTTTTGGAATGTAGCTTGAGATATCAATGAATAATTTTAATTTCCACTTCTCACTCCACTTTAACTTCACTCTGAGAAGTCCATCTCGTAGAAAAGAGAGTTCAGATGCAAAGAAAGGCATTCTGTTTGGAAAGGTACATGCTTCAGTATACTCCAGTCTTCTGACAGAACAGGTGTCAGAAATGGGTACATGAGCAAGACCATTGGTATCAGGCAGTCTCAGGGTGTCAGAGGCCATTGGTCCCTTTTCCTGTTTCTGATGTGAAAATGTGTGTGTGGGTGTACATAGTGAGATTTTTATAAACTGAGGAAAAATGCAGAAAGCCCAGGAGTCCCACCAGCCAGTGTCTAGCTCTGGAGGTTCCAGATGGGGGTGTATACATGCCCTATAGGGGCAGAGTGGCCTTCTGGGTATAGATTGGTTGGTGCTTGGACACAGAGGCCAGCCTCCTGGGGCCACCTGCCTGGTGACCCTAAGATGTTGCCTCAACTCTCAGAGATGGATGTCCATACCTGCCAAGTGGGGCAGCTCTAGGGACACCTCACAAGCTCCCATGAAGGGAAGTGAGCCAAAGCACACATGCAAGACATGAGCCAACCAGGGTCAACAAGCGGCACTGCTAAGCAGGACTTTCCTTTCCTTGTGCACTTTCTACATTGTTGGGCCTGGCCAGGGATGAGCCCCTCTGCTGCCTGAACCAGTGAGGCCCAGGAGGGGCAGTGGAGAGGTTCAGAGACAGACAAGCTGTGCAGGGTAGCCCTGGGCATGAGCATGGCCTTCAACCAAAGTTCCTCAAGGACTGTGTTCTTTGGGGGATTGGGAAGATATTCTCAAGAGCATCTGGCCCCCACCCCTGCCTTTACTTGGGTGGGTTGTGTGGAGGATGTCTAAGGATGGGGAAGGTGTGGATGGTGCAGTGTGCATTGTGTGGTGACCTAGGCCAGTGCTGCAGTGACTTTTCTCTGTGTTGGCAGAGTAGACCCCCAGCCTGAGAGATGATGTAGAGCTTCCTGGCACTGCTGTGGGAGAGCAGTGTCTCTTGTCCACCAACCACAAAGCTGGTGGTCCTTGCAGGAAGGCTGTGCCCGCACTTGTAGGATGACCATGTCAGAGCAGAGCCCTTGCTTGAGGCCCTGCTCAAGAGCCTGATCCACCTGCACCTGCTGGACAGTAAGGACATGGTTCTGGTGTGCACATGCATGCTGGCCCAGCAGGAGCAGCACCAGGCTGCCTGCCAGCTTCTGGAGGTGGGCCTGGGATAAAGGGGCAGGAAGGCAGAGGGTAGTGTCATCAGCTCAGTTGGGTGGTCTGGGAGGCCTCTCTGAGGAGGTGTCCCTGCCTTAAGGCCACCATGCCAAGAGCAGGATTGATTCTAGCCTGTACAGCTCAGTCAAGGCAGGGGGCGAGGTTCTGGGAAGGGTCCCTGAAGTCTCCAGGCAGGCAAGGACATGGTGAGCTACCATCCCAGAGGCCTGGGCATCACACACAGTGTGAGGTTCCAAAGCCATGAGGACCCCTGTCCAGTGAGACTAGGGCTTATCTAGTGTTCTGGAGAGAACACTGAACAATCCTCAATGTCTCCAGAACATATTCTGGCATCTTCACCAAAACAGTCCCAGGGACACTGGTTCAGTGAGTGCTTGTGGTGAGAAGTATCAGAATGGACCATGGGAAGGCTTACTGTGTTTGCTGATGGAGTTAAATCAATGGTGGGCAACATGCTTGGGCCAAGGCCATGCATCCTTTGTTAAGTGGAAAGTCCAGTAAATGGAATCAGGTCATTCCAGAGTGAGTGATCATGTGTTATGCCACAGAAGGGGTCTGTAGCAGTTTGACATTATTTATGAATTCCAAAAATAGATATTGGATTATCTAAACTGGTCTGCTTCTCTGGGCATAACAGATTATATTGGATTCAGAGGTTTCACTTTTACTTGATTAAATAATGATTGAGTCTTTGATTGGGCCACATCAGTAGGACATTGAGGCCCCACCCACCCAAGGGGCAGGGACTCACAGAGAAACTGCACCACAGAGAGAAGGGAGTTTGGAGTTTTCATCCTGGAGCCTGGGAAGTAAACACACAGAGAAGCAGATATGTGAGGAAGGAGAGAAGGCTCAATTGGACACAGCAGAGGCCCCAGGAAGAGAGATAAGCCATTTGCCTGATACTCTACAGTTGGCCTTGTGGAGAGAGCAGAGGTGCTGAGTCTGGAGAGTAATGAGCCCCTGGAAGAGGGGAATCCAGGAAGCCTGAACTCTTGCAGACATCAGCAGACATCTTGTTCCAACATGTGGCAACAGACTTTGGTGAGGGAAGTAACTCATGATTTATGGCCTGGTAACTGTGGGCTTCCCCTAAATAAATACCCTTTATAAAATCCAGCAGATTTCTGGTTTTTTGCATCAGCACCCCTTTGGCTGACTAATACAGGGTCTCTCCTCCTGCTCAGCCCAGGGTGCAGAGCCTGAGACCAGCCTTGCTGGGGAGGTGAAGGTCAAGATGTGGGCCAAGCCTCCATGGGCCATGCTCCTCCTCTCCCAGAGCATGGGGTCAGAGGCCCATCCTTTGCCTTCTCCTTGCCTCATGCTCCCTTGGCAGGATGAAGCTCAGAGCCATTTTCAATTCATGGGATAGTTGAGGGCATCCAAGGAGTGTAACCCTCTTTGGGATGATGTGAGCATATTCCATGACCCCAAGTCATGACCTGGTTCCCACAGGGTCACACTGCTGGTGGGTGGCAGGGATGGTGTCCTGGCTATTTTCTGCCTTCACCACTTGGACTCTCAGGGCCTTTTGTAGACAGCAGAAGTAGGATTCATCTCAAAGCCCTGGTCCCTGATCCAGGCATGGTTTCCTCCTAGAGGTTAGGAGTCTGGGTTCCAGTTCTCATGTACTCCAGGAAGATTAAGGCAACCAGGACTCAACATGCTCTTCTCAGCAGGGCTGTTGGGCTCTGCCAGAAGGCAGCCAGGAACTGGGGCAGCTCTGGAATGACATCCACTATGAGCTGGACAGGAAGAGGCGAGGCATGGCCACACTGAACCTGTGCAGCAGTTCTACTGTAGGAAGAGGGAGGCTCCTGCAAGAAGAGGTAGGCACTGGATGTGGTTTTTGCTTACCCCATGGGGCTCACCCAGGAAGGGTGAGTTCTAGGCATTGATTTGTGTTAACTCCACAGGGCCTCCCTATCAATAGGTGTGTACTGGGCATGAGTTTGTGTTCACCCCACTGTTTTCCCCCAGGAAGAGGTAGGCTCTGGACATGAGTTAGTATTTACTCCATAGGGTTCCCCCAAGAAGAAGTAGGCTCTCAGCATGTGTTTGTGCCTACCACAAGGGCCTTACCCATGGTCCAGGAGCTGAAATCACAGAGGTGGGTAGGAGAACCCAAGGCAGTGGGAACAGTCAGAACATATCAACAAGTGTCCCCTTAGCCCACTTAACCCAAGGCCATGCATCCTTTGTTAACTGGAAAGTCCAATAAGTGGAATCAGGTCATGTGCCCTTGCTGAGTGGCATTTGTCACTGCTCTGTCAGTTGAGATCTGGCTGCAAATGCTGGGCCCATGGGGCAGGGAGTTTGGGGGCTGAGGATCATCAGTCAGGGATGGTGTCACCTTGGTTTGGCATGGGTGGAGGTGCTGTCAGGACAAGACCAGGGTGTGGGAGGGGTTGGTATCCTGGAGGGGACCCAGCAACTTTCCAGATAGTGAGTAGACAGTGGTGGCCCCATGGTGTCTCTGTGTGTGTAGGTGTAGGTGGTTTAGAATCCTTAAAAATTGTAATAGCTAGTCTTTGCTCTTGAGCCACATGAAAAGAGAATGTGAGCCAGCAGGACTGGTTTGTCCTCCTGTCCTAGAGGGACAGTAGGAGGCTCCTGGCACAGTGCTCCTCACCAAGCTGTTCACAACTCTGGTCACTAGGGAAGACTTTGAGAGGAAGAAATGGAGTTCCATTTGGTTGTGTTATGTGGGGACCTCCATGGGTTGTTCAATAGGCACTTGGATATCAAGCCTTCAGCAGACAGCTCTTTGCACATCACTTTTCTCTTATGGAAATTTCCAGTATACACAGAAATAAGAGAGAATAGCAGTGGGAACTGTCATCCTGCTTCAATGGCTAACAACTATTAGCAGGTGTTGTTGTGTTGGGCTGTGTTCAACCCTGGTGCAGTGAGAGAGGGGGAGAAAGGGCTGAGGGCTGAGACCCTGCTTCTCTGAATTTCAGGGACTCACCCCTGAACTTTCCAGACAAAGTGGGGTGAGGAGGTGCCAGCAGAGGGGGCCAAGAGGGCATGGTGGGTGAGATAATAGGGACATCAGAATGGTGGTGTGTTCTGGAAGCCCAGCAGATGAGGTCTGTCCAAGAAGGGTGTTGGATGGAGGTGTCTGGTGAGCTGGGTCACGATGCTGTGGTGTGGCAGGTTGGTCAGAGTGTGTCATGGAGAGTGTAGGGCATGGAGTCAGTAGCAGGAGTCTAGATCATTCTGAGAGGTGCTGTGGGAATGGGGAGCAGCATTACCTGCTAGCTGGAGTGGTGGGGGAGGCTGGAGAGGCCAAAGTGTGAGATGGGAGATCTACAGACACCCCAGCTAAGGGAATGGCTCAGAGAAGAAAGATTGACAGTGCTGAAAGGAGGTGGATGTTGGGGAGTCCTGGGCAAGGCAGGGGCAGATGTGGGAGCCTCCCAGGGTCTAGTGGTCAGCCTGGGAGCAGGCTGCATGTGGGACATGGAGGCCATTCTTACTTGGTTACTTTCCATCACTGTGAAATTAGCACCAAGGTCCTCAGTGGCCATGAGCAATCGGGGCATGGGGGCACTGAGGGGAGAGCATAAGGGTGAAAGCATCATCAAGATAGATGGGCAGGTAGCCTGAGTACTGGATGTCCACTGAGTTGGTATTTGCTGGATACTCATTGGCAGTTGTATGTTTCCCCAAATGGGAGTGGGCAACATGCATGAGTGTGACCAGCTTGGGGTTGTGACAAGGGAGCAGGTCAGAGGGTTCAGGTGTAGTGGGGGATGGACTCCCCCAAGCCAGAGGGCTGTGAGGAGTGGGGCATAGGGAAAGTCAGTGAGTATGGTGACAGCAGTGATGCACCAGGGCCTCCAGTGCTTGCAGGCATGGGAGCCCACCAAGAGGGGCTGCTCAGGGAATGTGGCTGGCATAGGGGTGGAGGCTACAGTCACTGGCCCTGGGGGCTGCTTCCCAGCCCTGCCCACTGGTGCCAGGTAACAAGGAGGGTTCAGATGAGGCTGGAGATCCTGTATGGGATAAACAATCTGAGGGTCACTTACATAGCAGAAGTGACCATAAGAGGAGGCCCCAGCCAGAATCCCAGGGACCCAGAGGGGGACAGCAGGGAGGTGACAAGGGGGAGGAGCTGAGGTGGCCAGGGTGAGAGAATGCTCCAGGGTGGATTGATGCTGCTGCCCCCAGCTCCAGCACCCCTGCACCCAGAGCAGGGCCTGAGAGGAAAAGAGAGGAGGGTGGCAGGTGTGCGGGTGATGCTCCCAGCAGGCAGCAGGTGAGGGAAAGGGATGGTGGAGGCCATTGCCTCAGGACTGGTCCTGGAGAGGGACAGGGAGTTCAGCCCCAGGGCACAGCTCCACCCAGAGGTGGAGAATCCCAGGAGCCATTGACTGGGTGAGATGCAGCTCAATCCATGTCCCCCACTCCAGATATCCCCACTCTGGCTCTCCTCTCCGTCACCCTCCACTCTGGGGCCCCCCCACTCAGCTTCCTGTTCACTCCTAGTGCCACCATTCAGGGACCCTCACCCCTTGTCCCTCACTCAAGTTACCCCCACTCTGTGTCCCCCACTCTATGTCTCCCCCTCTGGGTCATCCCACTCTTCTCTCTGCTGACTCCTAGTGCTGCCCACTCTCGGTCCCAGCCACTCAGCGTCCTGCACACTCAGGGTCTGCCTAGGCTGAGATCCTGCCCACCTCAAGTTCCTCCAATCTGGGTCCCACCCACTCAGTGTCCTGCCCTTTCTGGCCCCACCCTCAGGGACTCTCAAGGGAGAAGTGGCTGAATAACTGACAGCTGATCCTTTGCCCATACACACAACTCTTCTGCAGAAATGAGCTGAGTGCCAAGATTGTATGTGGAGGGTGGGCAGGGTCTTGGGAACCCATGAAGGAGCTAGGCTCAGGAGTGGGCCCCGTGGGGGTCAGGAGCAATGTTGTGGTCCTCCCCTGGGGTCTGCAGGTGGCCAGCACCTCTGCCTGTGCACCTCAGAGTCTATGGGAGGCAGCTGGTTACACCTTCTCCCCAGACTGAGGACAGAGAGGTGAGGGGTAAGAGGGGGAGCAGACTTCAGGGTCCTTGTTCCTATAACCTTCCCCCTCACTGTCCTTGTCCAGACACCCACGCCCCTCCTCCCTCTGCCCAGAGGGTCCAAAGAGCCAGATCTTCCCCAGAGAAGTTCACCAGAAGCTGCAGGATTTCACCTTGGGTGTAAGCACCAGCCCCAACAAGGCCCAAAGGGTGAGAGTGGAGGATGGGGCTGCTTCTGCCAGGCTGTGCTCTCCCTCTCCTGCTCCTCCTCAGGACATCCCCCATAGAAAGTTCCCCCCAAGAATGCTCCCATCTAGACTGTACTCCAGATGCTCCCCAACAAGCTGCTCCCCTCCTAGAATGCTCCCCACTGAGACTACTCCCTCACAGGATGCTCCCCCAGGACACTACTACCCTAGGGTTCTTCTCCATTAGGCTGGCCCTACCTGGTGACCTCCTTATGGGCAGTCTGATGCCCAGGAACTTTCCCCCAGGCTGTTCTCCTCAGGGGTCTCATCTACTGTGACCTGGTGGACCCAGGACAGGGACTCATTGTCTGATGGAAATCCCTGCCCCAATTGGAGAGTCTGCACACACAGAGGTGTTTTGCCACATGGAGCCAAAACATTGTCTGTCAGCTTGCTTCAATCCACGGACATAAAGCATCTCCTGTGTGCAAGTCCAGAGCACTTACCACATAGGGGGGAAGGAGAGCAAGCAAGGGATCACCAGGGAGAGAAGCCCATGGTGAGGTGTGAGCCCAGCAGGTGGGGGTCCCACCCATCAGAGGCTACATGCAGGATGGTTTGTGCTGTCCACAGCGGAGTCACTCTGCCAGCCTCATGATACTGGGGCTTTTAAAATGGGCTCTGGAGACCATCTAGGGGGGCAGCTGGACAGCAGGGTTTGTTCCCATGGACTCCCCACAGGCATGTCTCTTACGTTGACCAGAGAAATTCTTGGTAGCAAACTTGTGAATGTGCAGGGAAGCAGCCCCCAAGATCCCCTACATTTTACCACATCTGCTTTGGGCTCAGAGGCTCCTGTGTGACTGAGTATTGGCCAGGTGGGGCTGTGGCAGCCACTCTGTGTTTAGAGCTTCAGATGCCACCAGGGCCAAGAGTTGGGTGGGAGACAGTCTCATGTTGTGGCCAGGTGGAAGGGGCTGTTGAACCCAGTGTCATGGTCTGGGGGTGTCCAGGATTCATAATTCTTGTTTGTTTGTTAAGACTGAAGACAGACCAAGCAATAAAGGACAGTGGATTGAAGCAGTGGTGATGCCCTCTCCCAACCAGCGGATGCTCTTACCTGCTCAGAAGACCTAACTATGCCAGGGGAAGAAGGCAGGCATTAGAGCTCCTAGCCTCCCCTCCCTCTAATTCTGTCATGCTTTCAGCAGGAAGCCAGGAAAGTGACCCTCTGTGGTCCCTGGAGGCCACCCAGGGATTGTGAGAACTGCTTGCCCTGGCCCTAGAATTTGCTGGATACAAGACACTCTCAAAGCCATTGGCCCCCAGGTACTGTTGTCTCCATGGCCAGCAGGACCACCTCAAGTGTTCAGCCCCTGCTCTGTTCTGAGGATGGGACTGCAGGGCTGGGAAAGGGTGATAATTTGGCAGCTGAGCAGAGAAAGCTGTACCCTGGGATGGAAGGAGTCCTCATGGCTGCAGGTGGGGATAGCTTCCTTCTAACAACTGGAGACACAGATTTAGTGTAAAAAAAAAAAAAAAAAAGAAAGAAGTATAATGTGCAGCTGTCACTGTTGTATATTTCCAATATTTTGTGTTTTCAAATATCATTGGTTAGTTAAACCAAACTTTTCTAAGTTCTTCCTCTGCCCTATGTGCTGTTTTCAAGCACAGCCCATAACCCCACTGCTCCTCTTTTGATGAATTCAAAGCTGCTGGAACTATAGCAAGGGTGCTGGTGGCAAATGTGGCTGATGGGAGAGCTGCGGCCCAAGCCAGGGCCATGGCCCATCCTGGCCTGCCCATGACCTTTTGTGCATCTGTTCCTCCTTTTCCTTTAAATGTTCTGATATCAGAATCTCTCATGGCTGGTTCACTTCTAGGCTAGGTCCCATTTTGGGCAGGTTCACCTGACCTTTCTGTTCCCCTGTTTTCCCACATGTGAAATGGAGTTAGTGATGGGGCAGCCTGCAGGACCCTCTGCACACTGAGGGGTAGTGTTTGCTTGTCCCACAGGTCTCTGTAGGGCACTGAGATGTTGGTGGAGGGGTTGGGCCTCCATGTTGCCTCCTGACACCCAGTCTGCCCTGGGCCTGGCCTCTGCTCTCTGACTGCTTGCAGCAACCTGGTGGACCCCACCCTGGCCACCTCAGGATCATGGCTAATGCCCCTCACAATGATGTCACTCATGGAAGTTTATTTCAAAAGTGGGCTGCTGGTCCATGGTCAGGAGCTGGACTTCATGATGCCCCAACTGGACCCTACTGCAGCCATGTCCTTAGCTGCTCTGATTGATCCCAGCTCCACAGGTGGTCTGCTCTAGACAGGACAATTACTTCTGCACCAGATGCCATGACCTCTCACTTCTTGTTTAAGGTTACAGAAGGGTGGAAGAGTCAGGATATTCATTTTTATCTACTATTGTCCAATTAGACCCAGAACATGTGTTCCTGGAACAGAGGCTCTTCCCAAAGTTATTTCCAATTAAATTTAATATATTTTGCACAATAAAATATGCACATGGCTAAGGAGTAAGACAGTGTAGAAGGAGTTAAAATGAAAGGAAAGAGCTGCTTCCCCTCTGCTCCCTGCCTCCAGTGCCCCCTGACCTCACCTGTTTCCACCTGTTGGACAGAAAGTGTGAGCTTCTTGTATGCCCCAGCTCTCTTATACCCTCATCACATGGTAGACATATAAATACTGTAGTTTCTTTTCTATTTATCATTGTAGTGTTGAATTCCTTAAAATATAGCAAAATCTTGTAGCTTCTCACCTTGTTAGGAAGATATTGGCACTATCAATTCATCCTATTGCCTAAATTCCCTATTATTCTAAGGTTTTATGTATGTATTTATTTTTTTTTTCTCTTCACCCTTTTGTTTTCCTGGAGTTTCTAATTGTCTTTCTTTTCTCTTACAGTATCTACTTTTATCACATCCTTAATTTCTTCCAGCATTTTGAGCTTTCCATCTGAAGTCCTCACTGCAGGGCACTGTCTTTCTTCTTGTTTCTACCTGTAGTGAGGTTTCCCTAGGCCTGAGTTGGAACCTCCTTACTGAGAGTTCTTAAATTGCTTATCTAGGTTTGCTCCACTTCTTCCTGAATTGCATCCACTTCTATCTCAGGAGACCATTGTCTTGTTAGAGAATTTCTTCAGGGAGCTTTGTAAGATAAGGAACCTGGGAGATAAAGTGCAGTGTTCTTATCTGTCCTTACAATTGATTAGCTATTTGGCAGGAACAGAATTCAGAGTTGAAAATACTATTCCCTCTGCCACTTGAAGGTCTTGTAATATAATTTCGTATTTTTCAGGATTTTTGCTGATGGTTCAGATATTTTTCTGCTGTTTAATCCCTCACAGGTTTATTTTTCTTTCAGAGAACAATTATATTCTTTTTATCTCTTTATTTTTTATATATTTTGTATTATATTTCCTTTTTATTTGGTTTTCTTGTTTGTATTTGGTGTTTTTTGAGTTTTTTTGAGGTATAATATTTTTATTCATTACAAGATTCAATTCTTTACTCTTTTGTCCAGACTTTTGCATTTGTTTAATGCTTTAACCATTTCTATTCATTTCCAAAGATTTACAAACAACTGTTTTAACAAACCTGTTTTTATTTTTAATCTTGGTGATCTGAAATTTCTCAATAATATTCTAGGGTGAGGGTCTTTTGTTAATTTTGCAAATTTAAAAAAAAAGAGCTTTAGATTACATAAATATTACATCAAAATATAGGAGATTCCCATATACCCCACCCCCTCCCCCCCACACTTTTCCACATTAACAACATCTTTCATTAGTGTAGTACATTTGTTATAATTGATGAAAACATATTGAAGCTTTGTACTAACCAAAGACTATAGCTTATATTATAGTTTACACTTTGCCCCACATAATTTTATAGGTTTTGACAAAATGTATAATGGCCTGTATCTGTCATTGCAACGTCTTGCAGGACGATTCCAATATCTCAGAAATGCCCCCACATTATACTTATTCTTCCCTCTCCCTCCTCTCAGAACCTTTGGTGGCCACTGCTTTTATGTCGATGATACAAATTCTTCCATTGCTAGAATAATCATGTCTACTTTAGTCCATTGTTACTTTCCCCTTTATGTTTGTTCATTCCTCAGTGATTTGGGGATGGTGATGTACACCCTGTCTATGATTGAGAGAAAGTTTTTTTCCCATGGGGCAGATGGATGCAACTATATTTCTTGTAGTTACAGACACTTCCAACTTCCTGGCATGGGTATTGCCCATCATCATCCTTTTTTTAGCAGTCCTGGGTGATTCTGATGAACTGGTGAGTAGGTGTTGCAACTCTGAGATTCAAGTCTCACCTGGCAAATGAGCATTCTGAAGGTTTAAGTCTCTTGGACATATATTTAACAAGTATAGTGCTAATTATAGACTCAAATAAAAGGCAGAAGAGCCATGTGTAGGGAAATTATAAATAAGTCTAACTCTGTTACATTGGGGAGGATCTATTCCTAAGTAAGGCCCATTGACAGGGTGCAGAATTCCTGAGATTGTCTGCCCTGTTTATAGTGTCTGTATGTCTCTAGAGCCTTCAGGAGCCCAGTGTTTGAAGCACTGTTTACTGTGGCAGTAAAGGAGGTCCTGCTGAGACTTGCATAAGTGTAACCTCTGGAATAATCTCCCAAATCACTTTGAAGTCTCTTAGCCATAAAAACTGATTGTTATTTAATATTTCCACCTTTTGGTAAAGCTCTTTTTCCAGACACATTGCTGGTCAGTTCTTGGTAATAATCCTCCTGAGTCATATCTGACCCATGAGGGAAGGTACTATGTTTATATGCTGAGTTTGGCTTAGAGAGAGGCCACATTTGAACAACAAGGAAGTTTTTCGGAGGTAACTCTTAACCAATATATAATATTATGCCAAGTTTGAATTTCACTAGAAAAAGTTCATAATATCAAGGGTCTGTTATAATGGTCTGTCTTCCTTCAGTAGGCACCACCCATGTTCTTGGGGGATTCTTGCCACTCTATTGGAGAATGTAACAGGACTTCATAGGATGGGAATTCAATATTCTTTTGGTTATTGTGTGGATCTCCATCCACTGAGACAATGCCCCATGACCACTTGAAAATATTCATATGATATAGATGCATGTCTCATGTGCACCACTCCCCACACATCCCCCATCACTGACACCCTGTACCAGTGATCCTCCTTTGCCACAGCTGTCACCTTTCTGTGATAAAAGATCACCCCAAAACTTGGGAATTGTCCTGAATGACATTGCAATGAAAGATATAGGCCATTATATACCTTCCCAAAACATGCAGAACTGTGTGGGAGGAAGTTTAAACTACAATGTGAACTATGGTCCATGTTCAGAGGCAATGCCCAAGGATACATTTATCAATTGCAATTAATGTGCCACACTAATGAAGGATGTTGTTTATGTGGCAGGGTTTGGGGGGTGTGGGGAGTGGGGCATATGGGAATCCCTATGATTTTGTGTAACCTTTATGTAATCTAAGTATCTTTAAAAAAATAAAAATACATATTTAAAAAACCACCCCTAAAACAAAGCCAAAAAGTAAACAAATAAGTATTCAGAGAATAAAATAATTCAAAGTAACAAATAATATAGAAAAATTAAAGTAAAATAATAATAAAATAAAATCTCATTTTGTCTTTCATTCCTGTAAGATCTGTTATCTTTTACGTACAGTGACAATTTCTTCTGTGTTCCTCAAGTTTTTATTTTATTTACTTTGTTGTCAAAGAAGCTTTAGTTTACAGAAAAATCACATAGAAAATATAGAGGATTCCCATACACCCAAACACCTCTTATTCTCCCACTCTCCCCCAATTATATTTTACATGTGTATGGTACATTTGTTAAAATTGATGTCAACTATTGAAGCATTGCTAGTAACCATGGTCAGTGGTTTACATTATGATTTACATTTTTCCCGTACACCTTTATAGCTTTAGACAAAATTGAAAATGTCCTGTATCCATCATTGCAAGATCATGCAGAAGAATTTCAGTGCCCTGAAAATGTCCTATGTTCCAACTATTCTATTCTTACCTCCCTGTATGAGTCAGCCAAAGGGGTGCTGATGCAAAGTACCAGAAGCCTATTGCCTTTTTTAAAGGGTATATATTTGGGGTAAAAGCTTACAGTGAAAAGGCCTTAAAGAGTCCAACTCAAGTTTGATTTCTCACCCAAAGTCAGTTGCCACATGTTGAAACAAGATGGTGAGTGATGTCTGTAAGGGTTCAGCCTTCCTCTTTCTTCTTAAGGCTCTGTGAGCCCAGCTTCCTCCATTCTCAACTGTGGGCTGGCATAGAGCTTAGCTGTTCTGTTCTCCTCATCTGCAAACTATCAGGAAAATGGCTCATCTCTCTTCCTGGGGCCACAGGATCAAAGTTCTCTTCTCTTCCATGTCTATGAAGTTTCCCTCATCTATATCTTTTTCTATGTGTTTTTTTATGGAATATACATTTATATAGCCCAGCAAAGGCATGGGGACTCAATCCTGAGTTCCTCCTTACTGATATGGTTGAATCAAAGCCCTAATCTTAATATAATTTAATCAAAGACATTTCAGCTGAATCTAATACAGTCAAAGTGTATCATACCCAGAAAAACAGACCAGTTTACCAACATAATCTACAACTATTTTTGGAACTCATAAATAATATCAAACTGCCACACTCCCCTCCATCCCCCTCAGGGCCTATGGTAACCACTAAGTTTCAGTTTTTGAAGAATAATGTTCATAGTTACATGCAATAATATTGAGGGTTTGACATCTTTTTTGTTTTCTTTTATTAGGCACTGCCTTTGTTCTCCAGAGATTCTTGCCCTTCTAATTGAGAATGTAGAAGTACTCCCCAGGATGAGAGTTTAATATTTTCTTGTTTATTGTATGGGTCTCCACCCACTGAGATAACACACTATGACAAGATGAAAACTTTCATATTCCACAGAGACATGACCCAGATTCACCCTACCCCACATATCATCCCACCCTTGATGCCCTGTACCAGTAATCCTCCCCTGATGTATTTGCCAAAAGAACCTTCCCACCATTGCAGTTTTAAACACGGACCTGCTAATTCCCTGACTTCACCTGCTGCATCCTCCTACCCTTCCCCCATTTCCATGGAGAGTCCAACTCCAGCCCCACGCTATTCCCCCTCACAATAATGTTCTAGGGTGAGGGTCTCTTTAATTCCTTTTCATGCTAAGAATTTCAATTTAAAGTTCTCATTTAAGCCTGAGTAATTTTGTACAATTTCTTTGATAATGTTCTTTAATAATTTCCTCTCTCTGCCTACTCTACTCCCTTTATAGTATGTGTATATATATATATATATATATATATATTTAAATTTATTGAAGTATATCACTCATACATAAACATACATAAACAATAAGTGTATAGTAATAGTTGTGAACTTACAAAACAAATATACATATCATACAGGGCTTTCTTACCTCACCCTACCACCAATATCTTGCATTGTTGTGAAACATTTTTAACTAATGATGAAAGAGCATCCTCAAAATATTACTACTATCCAAAGTATCTTACATTTGGTGTATTTTCTCCCAACTCACATTATTAATATTATTATCATCATTATTATTATTATATCACTTATACATGAACAAACATAAATAATAAGTATATAGTAAAATTTGTAAGCCTACAAAGCAAACATATTTAAAAGCATACAGGGGTTCCAAACATCAACCAAACACCAACACCTTGCACTATTGTGAGACATATGTTACAAATTATGAAAGTATATTATTAAAGTCTTACTACTGGGGGCAAGATGGCATCAGTTTAGGAGGGCACTCACTGACTTGCTCTCTGAAGACAGCTGATTGGGGACAGGGTCCTGCCAGGGGGTTGGTGCTGGGGGTGCAAGGAGCAAGAACCTTGGGGACATTGATCTGGAGGGAGATGGATGGTGAGGTGGATTGCTAGGGATATTCATGACTTTGTCCCCTGCCTGTGATGGTTGACACAGATGGCTGAGTCCCACCCTCAGAGAAAAAGGCTGGTTTGAGCTGCAACTCCTGTCGGCAACCCGGTGAGAGGGAGGGTTCTCCGAGACTGGAAGGGTTCTGGTGGAGGGTGAGAGGGGTTTCCTTTCTGTGGATTTGGCTGCCTGGAAACACTTGCAGCTTTGGGGAACAAAATAGCTGGCTTGAAGTGGCACCAGGCTGAGGGGAGTAGTCAATCTGCTGAGGAAGGTTGATTTACCTAGCTGCCCAGGGATACACCCCAAATCCCATCAGCAACCTGGTGAGAGGGAGCATTCTACAAGAGTGGGAGGGTTCTGACAGAAGGTGGAGAGGGGTTTTCTTTCTGTGGATTTGGCTGCCTGGATACCCTCATAGCTTTGGGGAGCACATAAGACAGTTTGAAGTAGCACCAGGCTAAGGGGAGAGGTGAATCTGCTGAGGAAGCCTGATTTACCCAACAGCCCAGTGGTACTGAGGCTTGGGTCCAGATTGGGCAGAGTCAGCCAATTTTATCATTCTGCACTGACAAACATCAGAGCTTCGGCTCCCCTGGGGAATCCAGGAAGTGGGAAGTGCTTGATTAGTTTCCATGAGCCTATTTAGGGGCCCTCAGTGAAGGGGGTGGTCTAGAAGAGTCCCTTATTTTGCAAAAAAAGAAAAAAGAAAAAGACAGTCACTTTAAAAAATAAAAAAAAGAATTTTTTTAACTTAGTTTAATCGCTAAAATCTGCCTCAAACCCTGCAGATAGAATGTTGCAGGACAATTGATTGATGAACACAAACAGGCTGAGAAGTTCCACAAGGGCACAAGAAGGAACACTGTTCTTCCTTAGCTTTGTTTGACTGTTTGCTTATGTGATTGTTTGGTTTTTCTTTGTTTAATTGCTGTCTCTTGCTTTTCTTTCCTCTTTCCTCCCTCCCCCTTCTTTTTTATTTATTAATTTTTAAAAACTTAGGTGCTGCTAGCTTCTTTCTTTTTTGCTGTGCTTCTTCTTCACTGATTTCCCATTCTCTGTCTATATTGATTTTATATCCCAAGGCTATCTCTTTTACTTCCTTCATCTTTCTGCCTTCTACTTTCTGTTGTGGTTCTTCCATACCATATTTTTTCATTAGTCTACAACTTCAAGGGTGTCAATTTCTATTCTATCTATTCTGTTTTCTTCATTTTTTAATTAATATTAACTTTTTCCTTTAAGCCCTTTCTTTATTCTTTCTCTTGCTCCTCATCATTCTAGCATTCTAAATCATGATATATATTTTCCTCTGTTTGGTTTCCCAGTCCATTGTAGGTACTCCACTTTTTTTCCTATTACTCTACACTGCCTACATGAGTTAAATATTCATTTCACTAAGTCTTATATGTCCCGTCTTTTAACTTTTATCAATATCACCATTATCCTTCTTCCTTTCTCACATCTTTTGATTCCTCTGGCCCTAATCATTTGCCTTCAAGAGAACATAGAAAAAGCAAGGAAATAAAATAAAAAGAACAAAGTCTCAAAGAGAAAACTTAAAACACACACAGAACCACCAGCTAAATAAAACTCTAGAGAAGGGAGAGAAGCTAATCAACTGAATAAACCCATCAAGATAATATGATGACTAGATGGCAACAAAAAATTGCAAGCCACACTGAGAAACAGGAAGACATGGACCAGTCCAATGATCAAACTAAAAACCAGGAAAAGATGCAGAACATCAAACAACTAATCAAAGATGTCCAAACAAATATCATGGACAAACTTAATGAAGTGAAGGAAGAGATTAAGGATATTAATAAGACACTGGAAGAACATACTGAAGAAATTGTAAACACATGTAAAAAGATAACAGATATGATGGTGATCAATGGCACAATCCAAGGAATCAAAAAGATGGTGGATTCACATAACAGCGGATTTGAACAGGCAGAAGAAAGAATTAGTGATGTGGAAGACAATACATCTGAAATCAAAGAAATAGTAGAACAGATAGATAAAAAGATAGAAATAATCCACAAGGGACTCAGGGAGTTAACCGACAACAGAAAATGCACAAACATACACATTATAGGCATCCCAGAAGGAGAAGAGAAGGAAAACGGAACAGAAGGAGTGTTGAAGGAAATAATGGCTGAAAAGTTCTCAACCCTATTGAGAGAGATTGATGTACATATCCAGGAAGGACAGGGCACCCCAAACAGTATAAATCCCAACAGGCCAACTCCAAGACATATACTTGTCAAAATGTCCAATGCTCAAAACAAAGAGAAAATACTCAAGGCAGCAAGAGAAAAGAGAACCAACACATACAATGGAAGCACAATAAGATCAAGTGCTGATTTCTCATCTGAAGCCCTGGAGGCAAAAGGACAATGGTATGACATAGTCAAAGTACTAAAAGAAAAAAATTTCCAGCCACAAATTCTCTATTCAGCAAAACTGGCAATCAAAAATAATGGAAAGTTCAAAATAGTCACAGATAAACAGAAATTCAGAGAGTATGCCAATAAGAAACCTGAACTTCAAGAAATACTAAAGGAAGTTTTACAAGTTTAAAGGAAAAAGCAAGGCAGAGAGAGTTGGAGGAGAGTGTAAAAACAACTAAAAAGACAAAAAGAGAAATAAAAACAACATATGACACACATAAACCCAAAGAAAATATGGCTGAAGTAAGAAACTCCTTGAGAGTGATAACACCGAATGTTAATGGATTAAATTCACCAATCAAAAGACACAGATTGGTAGAATGGATAAGGAAATATGATCCATCTATATGCTGTTTACAAGAAACCCACCTTCGACCCAGGGATTCAAGGATGCTGAAAGTGAATGGCTGGAAAACTATTTTAAAGCAAACAATAGCCAAAAAAGGGCAGGAGTAGCTATCCTAATATCATACAAAATAGACTTTAAATACAAAACTATTGTAAGCGACAAAGATGAACACTATATATTAGTAAAAGGAGTAATCTTTCAAGAACAGAGAACAATCATAAACATTTAGCACCTAATCAGGGCACTTCAAAATGCATGAGGTTAACTCTGGAAAAACTAAGTGGAGAAATAAATGCCTCTACAATTATTGTGGGGAACTTTAATACACCATTATCACCATTAGACAGAACATCTAGACAGAGAATCAATAAAGATACAAAGACTCTGAACAATACATTAGAGGACCTGGACCTAATAGACATATACAGAACACAGCTCCCAAATACAGCAGGATTTACATTCTGCTTGAGGGCACATGGATCATACTCCAAGATAGACCATGTGCTAGGCCATGGAACAACTCTCCATGAATTCAGAAAGATTGAGATTATACAAAATAATTTCTCTGACCACAATGGAATGAAATTGGAAATCAATAAGGGCCAGGGTACCAGATTGGGCACAAAAATATGAAAGTTAAACAACACACTCTTAGACAGACAGTGGGTCAAGGAAAAAATCTCAAAAGAAATCAGTAACTACCTTGAAACTAATGAAAATGAGAACACAACATATCAAAGCCTATGGAATGCGGCCAAAGCTATCCTGAGAGGGAAGTTCAAGGCCATAAATACATATATTTAAAAAAGAAGAAAGAGTAAAAATTGAAGACCTAACTGCACACTTGGAGGAAATGGAAAAACAACAACAAACTAAATCTAAAGGAAGTAGAAAGAAGGGAATAACAAAGATTAGAGCAGAACTAAATGAAATAGAGAATAAGAAAACACTAGAAAAATAAACAAAAACAAAACCTGGTTCTTCAAGAAGATCAATAAAATTGATAAACCCTTAGCCAGATTAACAAAGAAAAAGAGAGAACAGATGGAAATATACAAAATAAGGAATGAGAAAGGGGATATCACTACTGACCCAACAGAAATAAAGGGTATTGTAAGAGGATACTTTGAAAAATTATAATTTTTCAACAGGAATGATAATTTAGAGGAAATGGACAAATTTCTAGAATCTCACAAACAGCCTACATTGACAAAAGAAGAAATTGATGAACTCAACAGTCCAATTACAAGTAAGGAGATAGATTCAGTCATCAAAAACCACCCAACAAAGAAAAGCCAAATACCATATGGCATCACAGCTGAATTCTACCAAATATTCTGAAAGAGTTAACAATAATCCTGCTTAAGCTCTTCCAAAAAATAGATGTAGAAGGAATATTGCCTAACTCTTTCTATGTTGCCAACATTACCCTAATACCAAAGCTAAAGAAAGATACCACAAGAAAGGATAATTACAGACCAATTTCTCTAATGAACCTAGATGCTAAAATCCTCAACAAAATACTTACTAATTGCATTCAACAACATATCAAAAGAATTATACACTATGACCAATGGGTTTCATCCCGGTATGCAAGGATGGTTCAATATAAGAAAATCAATCAATGTAATACACCACATAAACAGATTGAAAGAAAAACATCACATGATCATCTCTATAGATGCAGAAAAAACATTTGACAAAACAAGGCACTCTTTCCTGATGAAAACACTGCAAAAGAGAGGAATAGAAGGAAACTTTCTGAATATGATAAAGGGTATATATGAAAAACCCAAAGCTAACATCATCTTCAATTTTGAAATTGTAAAATCCTTCCCTCTGAGATCAGGAAAAAGAAAAGGATGCCCATTATCACCACTCCTATGTAACATTGTATTAGAAGTACTTGCTCAA
This sequence comes from Tolypeutes matacus, assembly GCA_026826555.1. Taxonomy (NCBI): domain Eukaryota; kingdom Metazoa; phylum Chordata; class Mammalia; order Cingulata; family Chlamyphoridae; genus Tolypeutes; species Tolypeutes matacus. Next base: position 3,212,003 of record JAKSZT010000774.1, on the reverse strand, counting down.
GTACTGAAGCAAGAAAAATATAAAAGGCAGCCAAATTGGAAAAGAAGAAGTAAAAATTTCATTATTTGCAGTCGACATGATCCTATACATAGAAAGCCCTGAGAAATCTACAACAAATCTTCTAGAACTTATAAAGTTCAATAATGTCACAGGCTATAAGATCAATGCTCAAAAATCAGTAGCATATCTGTACACCCATAATGAGCAATCTGAGTAGGAAATCAAGAAAAAAATACCATTTACAATACCAACTAAAAGAATCAAATACCTAGGAATAAATTTAACTAAAGATGCAAAGGACTTATATACAGAAAACTACACAACACTGTTAAAGGAAATCAAAGAGGACTTAAATAAATGGAAGAATATTCCCTGTTCATGGATAGGAAGATTAAACATCATCAAGATTTCTATCCTACCCAAACTAATCTACAGATTTAATGGAATCTCCAAAAAAATCCACACTGTATTTTTTAAGGAACTGGAAAAACTAACTACAAAATATATTTGGAAAGGTAAAATTCCCTGAATCACCAAAGACATATTGAAAAAGAAAAATGAAGTTGGAGGTAGCACACTACCTGACTTTAAAATGTACTACAGAGGAGAGAGAAGTCAAGATGGTGTTAGTGTAGGAGGGCGCACACTGCAAGCTCCGAGAGCAAGGCGGATTGTGGACGGGGTCCTGCCCGGGGGTCTGTGCTGTGCTCGCATGGAGTGAGAAGCTTGGGACATCTATCTGCGCGGATCGGCGGCGTGGACCGAACGGTGGAGATTCGTGAGTTTTGAGGCTGCCGGTGGAGGTTGGCACAGGCGGCTAAGCCCCGCGGTTAGGGAAAAAAAAAATAAAACGGCCATTTGGAGCTGTGGGCGGCGCGAAAATGTTTTACTTCCTAGGGATCTGGCTGCCTGGCGCCCCTTGGACCTTGTGTAAACAGAGCAAACGAACTAATCAGCACCCGGTGAACCGGAGGGGGGATTTTGGTCGGGGAACGGAGCTGATTTCCCTAGCCACCCAGGGATAAGACCCGGGCCGCTGCAGAGCCAGGAGGAAGGGACACTTCCCAAAAAAGGGAGGGTTCGGTTGGAAGACAGGGAAGGGTATTTTATATTTTTAGACATTGATCTGGCTGCCTGCATCGCCCTGTGACTTTGGGGAGCAGATAAGCCGACCTGAAGCAGCATCAGGCTGAGAGCAGACGCGAATCTGCACTCAAACTGATTTACTGAGCAGCCTGGTGACGCTGGAGCTCGGAACCAGAAGGGGCGGAATCCGCCATCTTTAGCACTCCTCACTGACTAACAGCAGAGCTTCAGCTAACCTGGGGAGTCCGGAAAGTGGGACATAAGGGGGTTGGTCTAGAGGAGGAATTATTTTGGGTCCTGCATTTGGCAAAAAAATAAATAAATAAAGTGAGGTCACATCAACAAATGAAAAATAAATTCTTTTTAATTTAGTTTAATAGCTAAAAGCTGCTTCAGGACCTGAATATAGAACCCTGTGGGGAAATTCATTGATAAACACAAGTAGGCAGGAAGGATCCACGTGGACCCTAGGGTAATCATTGACCCCCCCTTAGCTCTGTTTGACTGCTTGCCTGTGTGGATCTTTGGTTTCCCTCTGTTACTTTCTGGTCTATTGCTGTTATTCCCGTTCTCCTCCCCCCTTCCTTTTTCCTACTATATATATTTTTTTAAATAGGTGCTGCCAGCTGGTCGCTTCTTTGCTGGGCTTCTTATTCAGTAATTTCCCACTCGCTGTATATATTGATTCTGTATTACAAACTATCGCTTATCCTTCCTGCATCTTTTTGCCTTCTATTTTCTGTTGTGGCTCTTAGAGACAACATTTTTTCATAGGCCCAAAACGTAAGGGTGTCAATTTCTATCCCATCTATTTTGTTTTCTTCTTCTTCTTGTTTCTTTTTTTTTTTAATTAGTATTAACTTTTTCCTTTCAGACCTTTCTCTACTATTTCTCTCCCTCCTCATAATTCTAGCCTTCTAAATCACTATATATATATATATTCCTCCATTTGTTTTCCCAGTCCATTGTAGGAACACCATACTTTTTCCTAGTACTCTACACTGCCTACACAAGTTAAATATTCATCTCATTAAGTCTCATTTTGCCCCTCTTCTAACTTTTATCAATATATCTATTATCCTTCTGCCTTCATTACATCTTTTGATTCCTCTGGCCCTAACATTTTGCCTTCAAGGGAACATAGAAAGAAGTAAGGAAATAAAATAAGAAGAAAAACTGCCAAAGAGAAAACTTAACTCACATGCAGAACTACCAGCTAAATAAAATTCTAGAGCATAGAGAAAAGCTAATCAACTGAACAAACCCATCAAGATAATATGATGACCAGAGGGCAACAGAAAAATACAAATGACTCTGAGAAACTGGAAAACATGGACCAGTCCAGTGCACAAAATAAAAACCAGGAAGCAATGCAGTACATCGAACAACTAATCAAAACTATCCAAACAAATGTCATGGACCAAGTTAAAGAACTGAAGGAAGAGATTAAGGATATAAAGAAGACACTGGGGAAACATACTGAAGAAATAGCTAACACACGTAAAATGGTAATGGATATGATGGTGAACAAAGACACAAGTCAAGAAATGAAGAAGACGCTGGATTCACATGGCAGCAGAATTGAACAGGCAGAGGAAAGAATTAGTGATATGGAAGACAATACAGTTGAAATCAAAGAGATTGTAGAAAAGATAGACAAAAAATAGAAAAAATCCAGTATGGTCTCAGGGAATTAACCGATAATGCAAGAAGCACAAACATACGCATTATGGGCATCCCAGAAGGAGAAGAGAAGGGAAAGGGAACAGAAGGAGTGTTGAAGGAAGTTATAGCTGAAAACTTCCCAACTCTATTGAGAGAGATGGATGTGCAGATCCAGGAAGCACAACGCACCCCAAATAGTATAAATCCCAACAGGCCAACTCCAAGACATATACTTCTCAAATTGTCCAATGCTCAAGACAAAGAGAAAATACTCAAGGCAGCAAGAGAAAAGAGAACCATCACAAACAAGGGACGCACAATAAGATTAAGGGCTGATTTCTCAGCTGAAACCATGGAGGCAAGAAGACAGTGGTATGACATAGTCAAAACACTAAAAGAAAAAAACTTCTAGCCACGAATTCTCTATCCAGCAAAATTGGCATTCAAAAATGATGGAGAGTTCAAAATATTCACAGATAAACAGCAATTAAGAGTGTATATCAAGAAGAAACCAGCACTTCAAGAAATACTAAGGGAATCTCTACAAGTTGAAAGGAAAAAACAAAGGAGAGAGAGTTGGAGGAGGGTTTAAAAACAACTGAAAACTCAAAAAGAGAAACAAAACAACATATGACATGCATTAACCCAAAGAAAAAATGACTGAAGTAAGAAATTCGTTACGAGTAATAACACTGAATGTTAATGGATTAAATTGACCAATCAAAAGACGCAGATTGGCAGAATGGATAAGAAAATATGATCCATCTATATGCTGTCTACAAGAAACCCACCTTCGGCCCAGGGATTCAAGGAGGCTGAAAGTGAATGGCTAGAAAACGATTTTACAAGCTAACAATAGCCAAAAAAGGGCAGGAGTAGCTATTCTAATATCAGACAAAATAGACATTAAATGAAAAACTATTGTAAGAGACAAAGATGGACACTACATATTAGTAAAAGGAGTAATCTCTCAAGAAGAGAGAACAATCATCAACATTTACGCACCTAATCGAGGTGCCTCAAAATACGTGCCGCAAACTCTGGAAAAACTAAGAGGAGA
>JAKSZT010000774.1:3178616-3207792 GCA_026826555.1 Tolypeutes matacus | reverse complement strand
AAAAGAAAAGAGAAAGGAAAAAAAATGAATATATATATATATATAATAGGCATTTCCTTTGCTTTTTTGCCCATTTTTTGAATGTTCCAATCCACTAAATTATATTTTATTTTGTTTTGTTCTTTTTTTGCTTATTTGTTTTTTTTCCTTCTCTCTTTTTTTTTCCCCTGAGTTTCCTTATGTTTGTCTCTTGCATGTACGCTTATCACACTTGTTTCTTTTTCCTAGTAAGGGTATTTGATTATTTTATGGACTAAATGTTCATGGAGGATTTGGATCACAGAAGGGTTACAATGGGTACTGCAGGGGATTATTGGGGCGGGGGGTTCGTTGGGATTGGTTCATCTGAATATACATGAAAGATATACAAAATCTTTCAAAGGATCGGGAGATGGGGCATGGTCACGATGGGTGGATAATCACACAATAAATGAGGGAATCTGAATTCCTAGCCTGGAGAGCTCTGCCACAGTCTCCAAGGGAGCAGCAATAGTCCTCTGAGTGTAGGGACAGTGCCTGTCAAAATAGGATGACCCACTGATGTTGTTGTTTTTTTTTATTGATGACTACCCTTGTGAGTCTTTGCTCTTGTAAATGAGACTTAGCCTGCAGTTGTGGGGTGCCTAAGGGTTACCACCTGAGAGCCTCCTTTTTGCTCAAATGTGGCCTCTCTCTAAGCCAAACTCAGCATATGATTGGATTACCTTTCCCCCAATGTGGGACATGACTCCCAGGGATGAGCCTCCCTGGCAACGAGGGATTAATACCAAGTGCCGACTGGCAGCTTTGCGCAGTGGCAGTATCGTACCCAATGAGGTTTATCCGAGGCGCGATTATTGCTAATTGAAAAATTTTCCCAAGTGCCAACTGGCAACACAACTGGAAAAAGACCTTGAATAAAAGGGGGAAATGGTAAAGACAAATGAGTTCAAGTGGCTAAGAGACTTCCAAGAGAGTCAGGAGGTCATCCCAGAGGTAACTCTTACGCACACCTCAGTAGGAGCTCATAGAACATCTAAGTGCCTATTGCCCCACTCAGTGGGTTTCCTGAGGGCTCCGGAGACACCCTGGTCCTTTATAAGGGGGAATAGCCCCAGAGACTGATGCCTTATCAGTGCGTTCTATTTTGGAATCTGTGCTCCTGAGAGTGACAGAATTAGACTCAAATAAGTCCTCCCTGCACATGGTTCACCAGTCCCTTCTATTCAAACCTATATGTGATGCTGAAGTTTTTAGGTATACTTGCAGAGAGTGGAGCCTCCCGCCTACCTATGTGCCAGGTGGCATGAAATCTAGGTGGAGCTGCAACTCCTACCCTACAGCTCAATGGACTCATCCAAGTCACCTGGTGAGGAGACAACAATGGGCAATGGCCATCCCAGTGAATGGAGAGGGCCTGCATCGGCAGGCAGGATCATCCCACCCACCATATCCATGGGATATAAGCCCTCTCTCATATGGAGTTGGAGTGGACATCACCATCCCAGTCCCCTCAGGATTGGGGGAAGAACTATGGACTAGAGTGGACTTGATGGTATTCTCTTGTTCACATATGGTGATTCTAGCAATGCAAGAAGTTGTAACAATGAGGTAGAGCCAGTGGCCACTTGACACTTTTGGGGTAGGGAGGGGATGAGCGGTTGAAATACAGGGGCTTCTTTGGGAGTTGGAGGTTGTCCTGAGTACTGTTGTGGCAATGGATGTAGGCCATTTTAAATCAGCACACACCACTCAGAACTGAGTGGGAGAGAGTGTGGTCTACAGTGTGAACTGTGGTCTATGGTTGGTGGCAAGGCTCCAGGATTTGTAAGTTCATTGAGGGTGGTGGGCCACACTGTGGGAGTTGTTTGTGTGGAATGTGGTGGGAGGTGTGGGAGGTGGGCAACATGGGAATCCCAGTGGGTTCCGTGTAATATTTTGGGTAATCTAAGCACCTCTTAAAATATATGTGTGTATATATATATATATAAATAACATTTTTGTAAGCAAATACCCATATATGCATATATATTTATATATCATTTTGCAAATGTTTGTATGTGTTGTGAGAATTTTGATTTTTACCCATAAAAAAATAAAAATAAAAAATAAAATGTACTACAGGGAAGCAGCTGTGGCTCAATCAGTAGGGCTCCCATTTACCATATGGGAGGCCCCGGGTTCAGTTCCCGGGGCCTCCTGGTGAAGGCAGGCCTGCTCGCACGGCATGTTTGGCTGACCCAGTGAGCACAAGCAGCAAGGGGGGGATAAATGAATAAATAAATAAAATCTTAAAAAAAAATTAAAAATAAAAAATAAAATGTACTACAAAGCTACAGTGCTCAAAACTGCATGGTATTAGCACAAGGATAGACATACTGAGCAATGGAACCGAATTGAGAGTTCTGATATAGACCCTTGCATATACAGTCATCTGATATTTGACAAGGCCACCAAGCCCACTCTGTTGGGAGAGAATGGCCTGTTTAACAAGTGGTGCTTGGAGAACTGGTTATCCATTTCCAAAAGAATGAAAGAGGAAGACCATCTCACACCTTATACTAAAATCAACTCTAGATGGATCAAAGATCTAAATATAAGAGCCAAAACCATAATGACCTAGGAAGATAATGTAGGGAAGGATCTATAGGACATTGTAATAAAAAATGGATTCATGAACTTCACACCCAAAGCATGAGCAGCAAAAGAAAAAATATATAAATGGGCTCTCCTCAAAATTAAAAACTTTTGCACCTCAAAGGATGTTATTAAGAAAATAAAAAGTCAGCCTACACAAAGGGAGAAAATATTTGGCAACCATATATATGATAGGAGCCTAATATCCTACATACATAAAGAAATCCTACACCTTGAAAATAAAAAGACAAATAACCCATTTTAAAAATGGGCAAGTGACCAGAAAAGACACTTCTCCAATGAAGAAATACAAACGGATAAAAAGCACATGAAAAAATGCTCTACAGTGCTGGCTATTAGGGAAATGCAAATCAAAACTACAATGAGAAGCATCTTATACCCATCAGAATTGCAGCTATTATAAAAACAGCAGACTATAAGTGTTGGAGAGAACGTGGAGGAATAGGAACCCTCATCCACTGCTGGTGGGATTATTGAATGGTCCAGCCACTGTGGAGGACAGTTTGGCGGTTCCTCAGAAAACTAACAATAGATCTTCTGTATGATCCAGCAATTCCACTGCTGGGTATATACCCACAAGAACTGAAAGCAAAGACACAAACGATATATGCACACCAATGTTCATAGCGGCATTGTTCACCATTGCCAAAAGTTGGAATCAGCCCCAGTGCCCATCAACAGACGAGTGGATAAGCAAAATGTGGTACATACGTACAATGGAATATTACTCAGCTGTAAGAAGGAATAAAGTGCTAACACATGGAATAACATGGATGAATCTTGAAGACCTTATTTTGAGTGAAGCAAGCCAGGCATTGAAGTATGGACAGTACATGACTTCACTGATTTAAATTGAGTAAAGTGAGCAGTTTCTGAAAACCATTGTCTGACAGGAAAACAAGAGAGAGAAAGAGAAGAGAAAGTTGTGAGCTATCACCCATATGGACATAATCTATGGTAAAGTGATAGAGTATAATTGCATAGTGGAGGATAGGACAGGTTGGGAGTGATATTATTGGGTTTGGTGGTACAAGGTTGAGAGATGGTAGATTAGGAAGGGCAGGTTAGAATACCCAGGATACTGGGGGGAGAGATGGGAAAGGGACCAGGTGAACATGGGATTTCTGGGTATGAGATTGAAAGTGCAGATGTGGGAATGCTCTTATGGCAATATGACAAGGTAGTATCACTGTTTTAGGGTGTAGGTTGGGGGTCATTCAGGATGGGCACATCTGGAGTAGGCCTCTGGGGAGTGTGTGAATGTTCATCCTGTCATAATGTGTTGTGTCAGGAAGTGGAGACCCACATGGTCAGTGGGAAGGAGATGGACGCCCATCTTTGGGAGGACCGATTCACCCCGAAACAGAGAAGTGCTTGTTCCTCAGGAGCAACGGTGGATCCTAATAGGGGAGGACAATCAGTGTGTCAAGACCTCTTGTTGCATGTAACTATGTATCTTGTCATCCAATGAGTCAAGACAGGGGGTGTAATGTGCCCCAAGGGGATGGGGAGGGAGGAACAGAAAATATCAAACAAGGGGTATTTAGTGGTCAGGGGAAATGTTTTCATTACCTTACAGTGATGGACACAGGACTAGGTAAATATCATCAAAAATTATTAAATCGTACCGTCTAAATTGTAAACTGTACTGTAAACCATTGACAATGTTTAGTAGCTATGTTTCACTATCTGTATAACAGTAATAACAATGCTACCATCCACATACAAAAGGGTTTTAATATGGGATGAGGAAAGGGGGAGGAGGTTGGTTATATGAGAATCTCTAGTATTCTGTATTTGACTTTTCTGAGACCTAAAACTTCTTTGAAAATTAAATGAAAATTTGGGAGACACTGGGGAGTGAGAGGGGGAAGGTGCCCCAGTACAGACTGGACATCCAATAATGCAGTGATAAAAGGAAAAATGTTTAAAAAAAATTTTTTTTTAATTTTTTTGTTTTTTCCCCTTTTTGAATATCCCAATCCTTTATTTTTATTTTATTTTTAGTGCTTTTTTTTAAGTTTCCATGTATTTTATCTCTTACATTTAAACTTATTATTATTATTTCATTTTCCTATTAATTGTATTTGGCTATTATATGGGCTTCATCTTTAAGGAAGGTTTAGATAATGGAAGGGTTACAATGGGGGCAGGAGAGGATCATTGGTGGGTGGTGTCTGGGATGGGGGTTTCATTGGAGGAAGTTCACCTGACTATACATGAAAGATATATAAAATTGTTCCAATGATCAAGGGGTGGGGCATGGTCACGGTGGGTGGAGAATCACTCAATAAATGAGAGAATACTGAATTCCCAGCCTGGAGAGCTCTGCTACATTCTCCAAGGGAGCAGCAACAGTCCCCCGAATGAAGAAGCAGTGTCTGGCAAAGGAGGAGGATCCACTGATGGTTTCTGGTTCTTGATGACTAGCCTTACCAGTCTTTGCTCTCATAATCGAAACTTAGCCTACTGTTATGGGGTGCCTAAGGGTTGTCACCTGAGAGCCTCCTTGTTGCTCAAATGTGGCCTCTCTCTAAGCCAAACTCAGCCTACCAATGTGTTACCTTCTCTCCCATGTGGGACATGACTCCCAGGGATGAGCCTCCCTGGCAATAATGGATTAATACCAAGTGCCAACTGGCAATACAACTGGAAAAAGACCTTGAATAAAAGGGGGGAAATGTAAAGACAATTGAGTTCATATGGCTAAGACACTTCGAATCGTGTTGGTAGGTCATCCCAGAGGTAACACTTATGCACATCTCAATAGGATCTCAAAGCACACCAAAGTGGATATCTCCCCACACAGAGGGACTCCTGAGGGCTCTGGAGTCCTATATAAGGGGTGATAACTCCAGAGATTGAAGCCTTATCAGTGGGGTATACTTTGGAATCTGTGCTCCTGAGGGTGACAGAGTTGGACTCAAATAAGTCCTCCCTGCTAATGGTCCATCAGTCCCTTCTATTCAATCCTATATGTGGTGCTGGAGTTTGTCAGTGTACTTCCAGAGACTGAAGACTTTGGCCTTCCCATGTGCAAGCTGTGCCTGGAATCTTGGTGGAGCTGCAACTCTTACTCTACAGCTCAATGTACTAACCCAAGTCATCTGGCAAGGAGATGATGATGGACAACAGCCATCCCAGGGAATGGACAGAGTCTGCAGCTGCAGGCAGGATAATCCCATCCATCTTATCCATATAAGCCCCCTCTCACTTGTAGGTGGAGTGGACATCACCATCCCAGACTCCTCAGGATTGGGGGAAGAGCTATGGACTAGAATGGACTTACTGGTATTCTTTTGTAGACAAATTGTGATTCAAGCAATGGAAAAAATTACAACATTGAGATGTAGTCAGTGGCCACTGGATGCTTTTGGGGCAGGGAGAGGAAAAAGCAGTTGTAATACAGGGTCCTTTTTGGGACTTGGGAATTTTTCTTACTGACATTACAATGACAGATATAGGCCCTTTTACATCAGCATATAGCATGCAGAACTGTGTGGGAGAGAGTGTGGTCTACAATGTGAACTATGGTCCATGCTTAGTGGTAAAGCCCCAGGATGTGTATATCCATTGCAGGTGATGTGCCACACTAATGAAAGATGTTTATGTGGGAGGTTATGGGAAGTGTGGTAGGTGGCAAACATGGGAATCCCTGTAATTTTTGTGTAACATTTATGTAATCTAAACAGCTTTTAAAATATAATAAATAAATAAATAAATAAACAAAAAATTAAATAAATAAAATCTTACTACTAGCTATAGTCCATATCTCTTATTTGAGGTATTTTCCCCCAACCCACCCTATTATTATTTTTTAAATACATTTTTATTTTTTATTATAGAAGTTATGAATTTACAAAATAATCATGCACATGTGCAGAATTTCCATACAATACCCCTTTATCAACACACCACACCATGGTGGGACATTTGTTAGAGATTATGAGATAATATAACCAGACTAATACCACTAATGATGGTCCATAGTGTACATTTGGCACACTTTTTCCATATTCTCCCGTTATCAACAAATTATATCTTTGGCATAGATGCATGAATATTACAGTATTGCTGTTAACCACAGTCCATTGGTTACTCTAGTAGTATTTTCCTCATGCTCCTCCAAATTCCCACCACACTGTAATAGTGATGTCCATCTGCTCTAGCTCACAAAGGACACTTTTGAGTCTGTACCATCAACTATAATACTCACCCACCTCTGAGTTTACTTTGTTTTTCAATCCATAGATTATTCTCTAGCTTTCTTTCCTTTGACATTTACTTCCTTTGACTACTTTTTCCAGCCACATTACCATTTATAAACCAGCTGTTACTCACTATAATGTGTTACCATCAACACTATACAGTCCCACACTTTTACAGTAAAGTTAATTAAAACATCTATATACATTAAGCATCAGTAGTCCATTTCAGTCCTCCTCTTATCTCCTTTAAGAATCCACCACCTACCATCAGTTCTTGAAGATGTTTTCCTAAAATTTCTTCCAGAAGCTTTATGGTTCTTGCTTTTATATTTAAGTGTTTGATCCATTTTGGATTAAGTTTTGTATAAGGTGTGAGATAGGAGTCCTCCCTCTTTCTTTTGGCTATGGATATCCAGTTCTCCCAGCACCATTTGTTGAATGGACAGTTCGGCCTGAGCTGGGTAGGTTTGACAGGCTTGTTAAAAATCACTTGAGCATAGATATGAGGTTCTGTTTCTGAACCATAAATTCGATTCCATTGGTCTATGTGTCTGTCATTATGCCAGTACCATGCTGTTTTACCACTCTAGCTAGGTAATATGAGAGTCCTCCAACTTTGCTTTTCCTTTTTAAGATGTCTCTGGCTATTCAGGACCCCTTACCCTTCCAAATAAATTTTATAGTTGTGTTTTCCATTTATTTTTAAAATGCTGGTGGAATTTTAATTGGGATTACATTGAATCTGTATATCAATTTCTGTAGGAAAGCAGATGTGGCTGAAATGATTGAGCTCCTGCCTACCACATGGGAGGTCCTGGGTTCAGATTCCATTGCCTCTTGGGTAGGACAAATAAGACAGAAAGTTGATATGATGGCTGGTGTGGTGAGCTGATGTAACAAGAAACACAAGGAAGAAAACATAATGAGAGACACAACAAAGTGGGGAGCAGAGGTGGCTCAAGCATTGGGTATCTCCTTCCCACATGGAAGATCCCTGGTTCAGTTCACAGTGCCTCCTAATAAAAGGGAAGATAAGCATGCAACTAACAGACACAGAAAGCACAAATGGAGAGGGGGGTAGGAGAAATAAATGAAATAAATTTCAAAAAAATTTGGGTAAAATTGACAACTTGATGATATTTAGTCTTCTGATCCATAATCATGGAATGTTCTTCCAATTATTTAGATCTTTTTTGACTTAACAATGCATTTTAGTTTTCTGAATACAAATGCTTTACATGTTTGATAAGTTTATTCCTAAATATGTGATTCTTTTAGTTGCTATTGTAAATGGAATTTTTTTCCTGACTTCCTCCTGATTGCATATTACTAGTGTCTTTTAAAGTCCATGTCATCTGATATAAGTATAGCTACTACAGCTTTTTTTTTTTTTTTTTTTTTTTTGGTTACTGCATGTGTGGAATATATTTTTCCAGCCTTTCAGTGTCCTTCTATTGGTATCTTTGAGTCTAAGGTGAGTTTCTTGCAGACAGCATATAGATGGGTCATATTTTCTTATCCATTTGGCCAGTCTGTGTCTTTTAATTGGGGAGTTTAATCCATTAACATTCAATGATATTACTGTAAAACCAGTTCTTCTTTCACCCATTTAGACCTTTGGGATTTATCTGTCATATATTTTCACCACTCTTTTGAGACTTTTAGTTATTTTTACTGACATAATCTTCACTTCTATACTCTCTTCCAAACCTTTCTTTTCTGTCTTTTCTTTTCAGAATGTGGCACACCTTTTAGTATTTCCTCTACAAGGCCAGTTTCTTTGTTATAAACTCTCTTAGTTTCTGTTTACATGTGAATATTCTAAACTTGCCCTCATTTTTGAAAAACAATTTCGCCTGAAATAAGACTCTTGGCTGGAAGTTTTTCTCATTCAATATTTTAAATATATCATACCATTCTCTTCTTGCCTCCATGGTTTCTGAGGAGAAATTCGCACTTAATCTTATTGATTATCCCTTATATGTTATGCATTGCTTTTCTCTTGCTGCTTTCACAATTTTTTTTTTTTTTTTTTTTTTTTTTTGTCTTTGGCATTTGAACTTCTGATTAGTATGTGTCTCAGAGTTGTTCTATTCATATTTATTTGAAGGGGAGTACATTGTGCTTCTTGGACAGAGATATATATCCTTTAATAGGATTGGGAAATTTTCTACCATTATTTCTTCAAATATTCCTTCTTTCCCCTTTCCCTTCTCTTCTCCTTCTTGGGCACCCATGACATATATGTTTGCACATCTCTTGCTGCTGTTTAGTTCCCTGAGACCTTGTTCAATTTGTTCCATTCTATTCTTCATCTGTTCTATTTTATATTTGCTTTTGGAGGCCAATTCTTCAAACTCATCAATCCTTTTTCTGCCTCCTCAAATCTGCTATTATATGATTCTGATGTACTTTTTTAAGATTTATTATTTATTTATTTATTTATTTATTCCCATTCTTGTTGTTTTTGCATTTGCTGTCTTGCTCTCCATGCCCATTCACTGTGTGCTCTCTGTGTCTGCTTGTCTTCTCTTCTCATCTTCTATTTAGAAGGCACCACAAACCGATCCTGGGACCTCCCATATGGTAGATGGGAGCTCATTTTCTTGGGCCACATTAGCTTCCCCCAATGTATTTTATATTTCATTTATTACACCTTTCATTCCTGGAAGATCTGCTATTTTTCTTTATATGCTTTCAAATTCTTCTTTGTGCTCATCCAATGTCATTTTAATATCCTTAAGCTCTTTAGTCATCTCATTGAATTTATGAAGGAGATTTGTTTGAACATCAATGATTAGTTGTCTCAACTATTTATGTCATCTGGAGGCTTATCTTCTTCCTTTAATTGGGCCATATCTTCCTGTTTCTTGGTATGGATTGTAATTTTTTGTGTCTTGGCATCTGGTTTATAGATGTATTTCTTCTGGATGCAGTTTCTCACTTTAGGGCTTTCTTGTAGTTGGTGCTATAAGCTGTGGAGGTTTAAGCTGACCACATTGCCCCAGGGGCTGATGAATCTTCTCCCACCTTTCTCATTTGCCAGGGGCAGGGACAGGGCCACAACCAAGTGTAATAATCCAAGTCACGCAAGCCTAGGTTATAGTTGCCCAGAGAGACTGATGATGATTCACACCCCTTCCTCTGCTGCCTGGGTTGTGGATGGAGCTGCAGGTGTGGACAGCATCTGTGCTTTGTGGTTCCGAAATGATCAGTTGCCCCAGTATATTTACAACTTTTCAGTCTGTGCTGCCCAAATGTACCTGCAGTTACCTGGAGAGGCTCCTGCAGGTTGTGCCAGCTTCCTCCCTGTCAGAGGTGGGCCTGAAGCCTAGGCTAGGACTGCAGTCTGATCTGGGTGGAAAGAAGCAGGTCTCAACTATTACTGTGATTTTCAATTAGCCCTACTTCCCCTCATGTTGGGGGTGGAGTCAAAATTGTGGCACCAGCTTCTTTCTGATTTGCACATGTTCAAATTTTAGCTGTTCTTAAGGTTATAATTTAGTCAACCATATTTTCTTATCAGTAGCTGAAGTCAGTGACCAACCATCTATTCCTCTCATTTTTGGGAAATGGAGCTTCCATCTCCAGCCACAAAATAGATCCTGAGGAGGTTAGCACTGCCAGAGTAGGATGAGCACTGGCCTCCACAGCATGGGCTGTAGTTTCCTCGAAGTGGATGACACAGGTTTCACTGCTTCCTCCCTGCCAGAGGTGGGGCTGCGTATTAGGCTAGAGCTGCAATCTGATCTGAATGAAAAGAAGCCCGTCCCTACTATCATTGTAATGTTCAGTCCACCATACTTACTCTCATCCCAGGGGCAGAGTTATAATAGCAGCTACTGGTCTCTTTCTGACTTGGACATGTTCAAACTTTAGTTGTTTTTAGGATTATAGGTTAACCAGCTTAATTTGCTAATCAGTACCTGAAGTTGGTGTCCAACTGTCTCTTCATCCCCCATATTTGGGAAATGGAATTTCCAATACCAGCCATGGAATATATCCTGAGATGGCTTGCACTGCCAGTGAAGTATGGACACCTTCCTTCATGGCATTGAGTGACCTACTCATGAATCTTCTCTGGAGATATGCAGTCTCTCCTTCCATTCTCTCAAGGATGTTGCAGCTTGCTCTTCTGGTCTCCTGGAACCCCCAAACAGGTACTTTGCATAGCTCTGGGAAATTACCAACTGCCCTGTAGCACGAGCTGACTCTTGGGGTTTCTTACTCTGCTGCAATCTTGCTGGCTATCACCATAGGTTTTTATATGTTGTATTTTTGTTTTCATTTGTCTCAAGAAATTTACTAATTTCTCTTCTAATTCCTTCTTTGACCTACTGATTATTTAAGAGTGTGTTGTTTAATCTCCATATTTTTGTGAATTTTCCTTTTTCCATCTGTTTTTTATTTCCAGCTTCATTACATTATGATCAGAGATAGTGCTTTGTATAATTTCAGTCTTTTCACATTTATTGAGACCTGTCTTGTGACCCAACACGTGGTCTATACTGAGCACATGAAAAGAATGTATATCCTTCTGTTTTGGGATGCAACACTCTATAAATGTCTGTTAGGTCTATGTCATTCATCATTCAACATAATACAAATTCTCAGTTTCTTTATTCTCTGTCCGCATGTTGTTTCCAATGCTGAATTGTGTGTATTGAGGTCCCCAACTATTATTTTAAAGATGTCTTTTTCTTCCTGCTCTTTTTATTAATATATATTGACTTTATTCATCTCTTATAACAATTTTGTATTTACAATCTCTTTTTTTCCCCAATATTGGAATCACTACTCCAGATCATTTTGTTTAGTATGTGCATGGAATATTTTTTCCAACCTTTTATTTCTTTTACTTTCACCCTGATTGTGTCCTTACATCTGAGGTGAGTCTTCTGTAGACAGTATATATATGTTCTGTAGACATATATATATATCTCATATTTTTTAATCCATTCTGTCTATGTCTTTTGATTGGGGAGTTCAATAATAAATATTCAATGTTATTTCTGTAAAGGCATTACTTACTTCATCCATTTTATCCTTTAACTTTCCCTTGTCATATCTGTTCCCTGTTTTTTAAGCCTTAACTCACCCTTCCTAATAATCTTCATTTGTACACTCTTCTCCAAGTCTCTCACTTTGTTTTTTTTTGTTTGTTTTTTGTTTTTTGTTTTTTCTTTTCAGGCTGCAGCACTCCCTTTAATATCTCTTGTAAATCTGGTCATTTTGTAACATACTCTTTCAGTTTTTATTTATCTGTGAAGACTGTAAACTCACACTCATTTTTGAATGACAGTTATGTTGGATAAAGAATTCCTGACTAGCAATTTTTCTCTTTCAGTACCTTAAATACATCATACCACTTTCTTCTTACCACCGTGGTTTCTAATGAGTGGTCAGCACTTAACCTTATTGAAGTTCCCTTTTATGTGAGGCATTGGTTTTCTCTTGCTGCTTTCAGAATCCTCTCTTGATTTCTGATATTTTCATTCTGAATAAGTATCTCGGAATAGATCTATTCAGATTTATTCTGCTTGGGGTGCATTGTCCTTTTTGAGTATTGATATTAATGTCTTTCACAAAGCTTGGGAAATTTTCAGTAATTATTTCCTCAAATATTCTTTCTGGACCTTTTCCTATCTCTTCTCCTCCTGGGATGCCAATAACATAGATATTCATGTGCTTCATGTTGTCATTCAATTCCCTGACACCCTGTTCTATTTTTCCCATTGTTCTCTCTTTCTGTTCTCCTGTCTTTCCAAGTTCAGATGTTCTTTCCTTGATGTCAGTTAATTGTTCTTCTATCATTTCAATTTTTTTGTTTTATGTTCTAATGTATTTTTTTCAAAATCAAATTTTAAGAAAAATAAAAATTTATTCAAGAGATCAATTTTCATGCACATTTTACAGAATAAACATTAACATCACCATTAAATCAATATTTGGGTGAGTTAGTTTAATAAAAAAGATTCTGAATTACAACAGCCCTGAAGAATAAAATAACAACAGAAGTCAGCACATCAGTCACAAAATTTTCAAAGCCACACAAAACACTTACAGGAGACTGGCAAGCAATGAAGTTAAATTTTAAGTGCTATTTAAAGAGGACCATGTATAGCAAAAGCACAGCCCACATTTTACTCTTCAAGAGTTTTTTGAAAGTCTGTGATTCCTGACAATTTTTAAAATATTAAGAGAACTGCCTACAGCTTTCAAATATTTATTTGTATTATTTTAAAGATGAGTAAATCCTGATAAAATGTGACAGCATTATACTACAGAGGCAGTCCTTGCTATGCCAGGGTTTTTTAATATTAGGATAAGTTTATTAAATAAAGAATTGCTTTATTGATACAAAACATACACAGTCTATAAGGCACTAAGAAATTTAAATGTCAAAATCATAGCAAATAGATGGCAATTCCACATCCAGGGTCAACAGATTTCTTGAAAGAGAGTGCTACAGAGTAGACTTCCACATCAAAGAAGGCATCAATTAAATAACACCAATTTCCCAATAGCACAATTCAAATTTCAGTTATGATAGCATATTAAGTGTAAGAAATTGCAAAAATAGAGACTTCTGTAAAAACAGGCACTCTTTGTACCTTGGATAGACTGAAAGAAGTGTGTTTTCCTATACAATCAGCTTTATGAACTTGAGCTGTCTTGACTAGTACTAAATGCATCACTGTACTTCAGAAGCCCATCCATTTTTGCTCTTTAAGGCTTGAATATTTCAGTACATCTGTGTCCACTGGTTTCTCTCCCCCTTTTCAGGGTCACTTGGTATACTTCTGATTTCAGTTCAACAAAATCCTCACCAATCTATCTGCTTTCCATGTGGCAGATGAAATGAAAGCCTATGCTGTTTTGAATTTTGCAGTTGAAGAGGAAATTCTGCACATCTCAATAGAGCAAGACCAGGGCAAGCCATGGGGTTTGGCCATGAATAATTCTCCTCCCTCAGGACCCAGCATCATGGAGACTTGACAAGACAGGCGTCAAAGCAGATCAATGTGCAGGTTTTTCTGGCCCATTGGAACCTTTGCTTATACATCTGTTTTTAGTAACATTTGATTGTATAGCTTATGGGCATTAACTTCTGTGGACACTGAGAGGTTGCAGGTCTTTCTATCCCTTGAGTGTGTATTCTTACAAATCACCCTGCAGGGTACCCTCACAGGCCTCATGCTGTTGTCCAGGCTGCTGGGCTTCAACTCATATAGGTCAGGCCTGGGAGGGCCTCCTCAGGAACTCCCATGTCAGGCTCTGCATGTAGTGAAAGTGGATCACTGCTCTTTCATTCTGAAGGCCTTTGGGATTGACTCATGGACCCTGCACCTCCACACTCTCACTCTCCATGTCTGTACCAAGAGGATGCTGGAATTTACAGGGTCTAATGTATTTTTAATTTCATCCATTGTCTTTCATTCCCATAAGTTCTGTTACATTTCTTTTCAGGCTTTCAAACTGCTCTTTATGCTCATCCATTATCTAATATCCTTTATTTCTTTTGTCATATTTTTCTTCAACTCCTTGAATTCATATAGGAGAATTGTGTGATTATCACTGATTAGCTGTCTTAAATATTTTGTCTCATCAGAATTTTTTATTTGTTCCCTTTGCTGGGCCATTATTCCTGTTTCTTAGTATGGCTTGTAATTTTTTTTCTGATTATGTTGGTGAACTTACTCTGATGATCAATTTCTCTCTCTTGTCTGGTGGCTTTGTTTCACATTGATTTTTGGTTCATTAATTTTTGATTGATTGATTTTTGGTTCAACTTATTCTAAGCCTTTAAAATTTCCCAGCTTAAGTTATCAAAATAGGGCCTAGATCCCACAAATAGGGCACAGATCTGATTCAAGGAGTCTGGGAAGAGAGACCCCAAATAGCATTTTTTCTCCTTGCAATTTCCTGGCCTGGTAGCAGATAATGCTCTTTGGCAAATCTTACCATGGAAGGGTCTTTTTCAACCTCCACTTGACCATTATTCAGGTCTGGCCAGAGTCAAGATTTAAATTGGGCTCTGCTGGCCAAACTCACTGAAGAGAAAACACTCTCTGCACTCTGCTACTTAAAGAAGATGTCTGTTCCCTTCTCAGCTGGCTTCAGTTAGCCATGGGTTTTATCCAGGCTATTTGCCTTGAAGTTGGGGGGTGGGTACAATTCCCATCGATGGGGGTTAATAACTTAAGGTTTTCATTTTGAGTTCTTAATATCTCAATCCCTCACCCTCCTGGACAATGCACAGCACTGTCCTGGTCTGTAGATCCCCAAAGCAGCTACTTTTGAGAGCTTTTTGCCCTTCATCCATTGTTTTTGTGAGAGTTGAACTGTGCATAACTACTCCAATGCCATCTTCCCAGATGTCCACTCTGATCTTCATCTTATTTTCTTAACTTTTCTCACTGTTTACTGTTTCCAATGTAGGGCAGATAGTCATCATTTATTGTTCCCCTCATATACTAAAAAGAAACAATTTTAGCAATTCGTTTAGATCCACATTCACAGATAATAAGATTCAACATTGTTAACATGTCAATTACCCAATTGATACAATTAAATCATCTCAAAATTCCAAACAACTTTCTAGAGGAATATCAGAACCCAGTTTTAAAAGTTATGTGAAAGAAAAAGGCCCAAGTATAGTGTCACTGAATTACAAGCTCTAGCTGCCAAATGGGAACTTTTCTCCACCTGGGGCACTTTGGATCATTGTGTTCAGGGTCTGGTAGGCAAATACAGGAGCCAGCGCCATGGAAGTTTAATTCACCTTGATCGTCAGGATGAGAATGAATCAGATGTTTTGTTATATGTTAGAGGGAAGGAGGAATATAGCATCCACATGATTTATTTGGACACCCCTTAGTAGTCCCTCTCCAATTATGTTAATAAATGGACAAGGGCAATCCATGTCTGAGATGGGATGGTGACAATGATATTGGACACCTCATAGCTCAAAGTCTGAGAGTTAAGGGAGGGAGGAGTTACTAACACTGGAGTGACAGCTTTGCTTTGTCTGATGGACGTGGGAGTTCATCAAAAGTATAGGTCTTTTTATTGTGAACCACTCTTTTATGAAGCTCAATTTCTGCACTACCTCAAGATATCTGAAGCACTTGACACCAGTGCAGACTTCTAGCATCCACCCAAAGCACAGAGGAGGGATCACCCAATAAGCATTCTCACTTCCACATTCTCCAGGGGATTCCTAACCTGTGAGATCTGTGGCTGGTGTTAGAAGCCCCAGAAGTCATGTGGGGCTAATGGGTCTTTCTCTCTGTTGTGTTGTGGGTGCTTTAGTTTTAATTGCAAAAATAGCCTGTATCATGGAATTATCATCACATTTTAATAAAAATCTTGAAGAGGGACAAGAGATTGAACCCAGGTCCTCGGATGTGGGAAGCAGGTGTTCAAACTAATGAGCTACACTTGCTCCCCTATCATCACATTTTAATCTTCAGACAACATCCTCTAAGTGAGGATCCCATAGTATCTCCATTTTATGACACATTCTGAGTCACACAGATTCCAGGGGAAGTTAAGAGTTCAGACCCTGATGTCAGATCCTGAATCCACATCCTATAGCTGCATCCCACTAGCCTGGACAGCTTGCAAAAATTATGTGGCTTCAACATTTATCATAAAACAGAATTCCTAAAGAAGTGCTGACACTTCTCTGGGTGGATACCCAGTAACCCATTTGAACCCAATGCTCAGTTCATAACGATTGAAGCTCCATCTTCACACACTGTGATCCAGTAAGGGAAGCCTCCAGGTAGAAGGAAAGGGGGAGCAGTGTCAAAGACGTTAGCAAAGGGTCCTGCTTTCTCCCAGGTACCCATGATACAGAGACAAGGATTAAGGATACCAATGGGGCTACTTCATGCAGAGGTCAAATTCTAGTTCCTCATACATAGCAGCAGAGGCTGGGAAATGACACCTGCAAGAGGAAACTGGCCCCTGTTTGTGTTTTTACTTGGTCAATTCTGTCCTTTTATGCCCTGAGCCTGACCTTCTCTTAAGGTCCCAGTGCCACAAAATCTGAAGAGTAAGGTAGGAGAGAAAGGGGCTGGACATCAGATCTTCTTCTGAAGGGAAAATGGACTTCCTCTGACCCTTAGGTTCCCCTAAACACCAGATGTGTCTCATGAGTGAAGCATGAAGGAGGATGTGGGCTCTGTAGGAGAAGCGACTGCACTGTTTCAGTATCCCTTGGCGGGTGCAGTGAGTTTGTCTTTCATGAAGCTATGTTTACAGGAGAGGCAAACTGCTCTTATTCAGGTTGCATGTTTATGGGGAAACTGGACACAATGAGACTCATGAAAGCCTTCTACAACTATCCCTTAGTTGTGAAGACTTAAGAGTCTAGAAATGCTCCTTTGGCCAACATCTTGGCTAAAGTAAAATATGTTTTGCCTCAGAAATATTGGAACATCTGATTGGTTAGGAGTGGGGCTTATTTGAATTTTAATCAGTTTCAGATCCCCTTGTGGAATATAAAGACAGCTTTCAGAAACTACCAGGATATGTAGGCCTTGATTTTCCCAATCTAGGCTTCTAGCAGGATTAATGGGTGGTTAGGAGGTGAGATGCCTTGATCTAAAGAATAGATTGAATAGAAGTGGGATTCTTCCAGGTGAAGATTAAGATGACTGGGATGTGAAATACACAACAAGCACTCTTTTTCCTCGCCTCCTACACAGACTTCCATACTAGCATCACATGGACACTGGCCCATACCAGTGGATTAGGTATTGGGGAGTCCTTCCCAAATCCATCATCCTGACCAAGGGACATGCATAGAGGCTGGGTAGAGGACAAGACCACCTTGAGTGTTTGGCAAAGATTATGACTGGGCAAAATGAATGGCAAGGACTGGAGGAAAGAGTACTTTGCTCTTGCCTTCATATGGAGCCATTGACACAGCACCAATGTGTGGAATAGAAGTAAAGGCAGCCAGACTTCCAGAGAGGAGGTGGGGGATGAGCTGGATGAGGGAGGATAGTCCTAGCTGCACAATGGTCATGGACCTCTGCAGAAACCTTGGTTTCTTTTTTCATTGATCCACATATCTCTCACTGTGTCGCTTACTTTCTAAATTCCCCCTGTTCCCCTCTAGCTTCAAGTTGATCCCACTGTGTGCATTTTTTTTAAAACCAGCCAAAGCCTCTAGAGAGAAACATAGGTAAATAAGGATACTTGCAAAGTGAGGATTTCAGACTGTATTGGTGATCTAGGGTTGGAAATAGGGGTCAAGGTAACATAAGCATTTGGCTGAGAAAGCTCTCATCAGTTATCATACTTTCCATCCTGCAATGAGCAAAGCAAAACATCAAAACAATGTTCTCAGTGGAGACTTCACCTGTCTTTCCATCTCCCCAAACACACCAGAGTAAGGGCTTGTACAGTCCCTGAGTAAAAAGTGAAAAAGAGATACTAAACTGAAGGAAAAACATAGGTCAAAGTTATGATTATCAAACAATATCATTTTAAATTTGACAAAGAGATGCATGGGGTCAGAAAATCCTAATTTTTCTGACCTCCTCAAATGGGACTTCCATCAGATATCAGGACCTGGCAGGAATTCAAGAAATTCACTTGTTGCAGGTTGGAGAAGCATATCCCCCCTCAAAAGACTGAAGCACCTGGGACCACATATTGATTACTGTTCAATATTTTACCTTTAGCTCAATGTAAGGCACTCATTATGCTCTCAACAAATTCCTATGGAATGAAAGCCATTTTGGATAAGTAAAAAGACTATGAAACTAAAATGACAGACAACAGCCAAAAACTGACATCCAGAAAGGATTCTTCAGGATGTCTAGTTGCTGGATGACTCCATGTCAACCAGAGTTTGTGAAAGGCAGGATGGTAGGCAGACTTATAAAAGGACCACTAAATATTCCTACTGCCTGGGATTCACACCCTAGTGTAATCCCTTCCCCTTAAATGAGGGCTGGGCCTAGTGAATGACTTATAATGTGTAGAATGCAGCAAAAGGAAAGATTACTCACTCCCTACATTGGATTGAAAGACTGTGAATTCCAAATAGCTAGCAGAATCTATTGTCTTTTCAATTTGTAAGATTTGATGAAGTAGCCATCCATATGGAAGGGTCAAATTGGTAAGGAAATGAGAAGAATACCAGCCAACAGACATGGACCAAGTTCCTCAGTCTAACTCTTCCTTTAAGAGACACTAAAGGATGCCAAACACTAGATGGAAGAAGTTGGAAGTAGATCCTCCCCAAGTTAAGCCTTCAGATGAGACCACAGTTCCATTGATATACCTGTCTACTAACACACTGAACTTTATTTATTTATTTATTTATTTTTTTATTATGGGTAAAAATCAAAATTTTCACAATACATACCACTATTTGTAAAATGATATATAAATATATATGCATATATATGTGCATTTGCTTACAAAAATGTTATTTATATATATATAAATATATTTTAAGAGGTGCTTAGATTACCTAAAATATTACACGGAACCTACCGGGATTCTCATGTTGCCCACCTCCCACATCTCCCACCACATCCCACACAAACATCTCCCACAATTGTAGCCCATCACCCTCAATGGACTTACACATCTGGGGCCTTGCCATCAACCATAGACCACAGTTCACATCATAGACCACACTCTCTCCAACACAGTTCTGAGTGGTGTGTGCTGATTTAAAATGGCCTACATCCGTTGCCACAACGGCACTCAGGACAACCTCCAAATCCCAAAGAAGCCCCTGTATTTCAACTGCACATCCCCTCCCTGCCTCAAAAGTGTCCAGGGGCCACTGGCTCCACCTCATTGTTATTTCTTCCATTGCTAGAATCACCATATGTGTACAACAGAATACCATCAAGTCCACTCTAGTCCATAGTTCTTCCCCCAATCCTGAGGGGACTGGGATGGTGATGTCTACTCCACCTCCAAGTGAGAGAGGGCTTATATCCCATGGATATGGTGGGTGAGATGATCCTGCCTGCAGATGCAGGCCCTCTCCATTCCCTGGGCTGGTCGTTGCCCATCGTTGTCTCCTCGCCAGGTGACTTGGATGAGTCGAAATACTAACACAATGTATAATTAAACAATTGTTTGGATGTTAAGATATTAAAGTCAGGGAGGAAGGACATGAGTTTTTTCTCACAACTGCATACCCAACCGCTAGCAAAATGATTGTCAGTGTTCAATAGCCACTGAGAAACAAATTTTAAACATCATTATAGTTGAATATAAAGATATATCTACATTTATGTGTAAAGACATAGGAACATATAAGAGAACAATAACATTGAAGTTCATTACCAAAAATGTTTGCTACTAAAATACTACAGCATACATTTTTCTTTAATTTCAGAAGACTATTAAAATAGTAAAAGACAAAATATTCCCTTTGGAAACAAATATCTCTACCCCAAATTTAAATATATTGCTTGATGGATGTAGGTCAAGTGATTGGGCTCCTGGCTACCATATAGGAGGTCCAGAGTTTGATTCTGAGGGCCTCCTGGTGAAGGCAAGATGGCCCATGTGGTGAGCTGGCCCAAGCAGAGAGCTCGACCACATGGAGTGCTGACCCACATGGAGTGCTGGCCCAGGCAAGGAACTGGCACAGCAAGATGATGAAACAAAAATAGGCACAGAGGAGAGACAAAAAGAGATGCAGCAGATGAGAGAGCTAAGGTGGTGCAACAGATTGAGCACCTCTTTCCCACTCTGGAAGGTCCCAGGTTCACTTCCCAGTGCTGCCTAAAAGAGAAGACAAGCAGACACAGAACAATACACTGCAAATGGGCACAGAGAGCAGACAGTGAATGCAAAACAATGGGCGGGAGGGTTGGGGACACAGAAATAAATAAATAAATCTTTTAAAAATAAATATATTGCTTGATTTTTTTTACAAAAATTTCTTTTTATTTCTCTCAGGAGGTGTCCTAAGACCTTTAAAATTTTAATTTTATTTAAAAATAGTTGAAACACCATCTACTTAGAGTCAAATCAGTAATAAAACTGGATAATTCATTCCTTTGAATGCCTAGTATTTGAGAGTTGTAGGGTTTTACAGTCTTTATGACATCAGATAATTCTGAATTGAAGAGATCTGTGTTCTATGTTAATTTTATTCCTTGATAGTAAAGTATATGCACACTAGATGCATGAAAAATAGCTTCCATTAAATATGTATTAGCAGCATAACTATTTGTAATTATACAGGATTATGATGCTCCCAACCTGAGAGAATGTTTGTGGATTTACAAGTCTTCAGCTGGACTGATCCTCTTTTTGGGAGTTCTCTACAATATTGCCCCTCAACAAGAATCCACAAAACACTGAGACCTCTGGGAAAAGGAATGAAGTTTGCTTTTGGGTATTTTAGAGCAACTACAGAATGAAAAGATATAACCTATTTTCATTATCTGTATATACATGTTTTACATAATTGGAGAGAATTTTTTTTCCTTAGTGATACTTTGAATAGATTTTTCTTCATTGGCATTCAAGGTAAACAGTGTTCACCTTTTTATGCATGGCTGATAAATTTTTAAAAACATAGAGGTACTATCAGTAATGATTTTTCTAGAGCAAGAAAGAAATTTTGACAACCCAAGTATCCATGAACCAATGAATTGATAAATAAAACATGGCATATACCATGGTATATACATACAATGGAATATTATTCAGCTATAAAAAGGAATGAATTCTTGACACATGTGGCAACATGAATGAACGTTGAAGACATCATGTTGAGTGAAATAAGATAGTCACAAAAGGACAAATATTGTATGATCTCCCTGACTTGAACCAATTAGAAGCAAACTCATAGAATCACAATCTGGAATATAGGTTGCCAGGGATGGGAATGAGGAGTTAAGGCTTAAAAATGTATAAGGATCTTATTTGGAATGATAAAAATGTTTTGGTAATGGATGGTGGTGATGGTGGCACAACATTATGAACAAAATTAATAGCACCAAAATATAGACCTGAATATGATTAAAAGGGGAAATGTTAGATTGTATATGTGGTAAAATAATTTTTAAAAATTCATGGAACTAAACTACACAAACATTGAGCTATAAATTAAACCATGGACTTATATTAATTATCCAATTATAAAAATGTCCTATCATAATGTATAACAAATATCCACACCAATGCAGGTTGTTTTTGGTGGGTGGTAAAAAGGAATCATTTATTTTATGCATGATTTTTTAAAATGTTTTTATATTTATTTTTTAATATATTTTTTTCCTAAAAGATACTTAGATTACATAAAATGTTACATAAAATATAAGGGATCCCCATATGTCCCAATCCCCACACCTCCCACTTTTCCCCACATTAACAACTTCTTTTAGTAGTGTGGTACATTCATTGCCATTGATGAACACATTTTGAAGCATTGCCACTAAGGATGGATTATAGTTTACTTTGTAGTTTACATTCTCTCCCATTCAATTCTGTAGGTTGTGACAGGATATATATTAGCCTGTATCTGTCATTGCAATGTAATTCAGGACAATTCAAAGTCCCCAAAGTGCTCCAATATTACATCTCTCTTTCCCTCTTCCTACCTTCAGCGCCTCCAGGGGCTACTATTTCCACATTAATGATACAATTTCTTCCATTGTTAGTATCACAATAAGTCTATAGTAGAATTTCAGTAAGTCTACATTTGTCCATACTTCATTCCCAAATCCTGAAGATTCTGGGATGATGCTGCCCACTCCACCTCTAAATGAGGGGTCTTCAATCCCATATGGCTAATGGATGGGACTTTCTTGCTTGCATTTGTAGACTTTCTTGGTTCATTGATATGGTGGCTGTCCATCCTTACCTCCTTGTTAGTTGTCCTGAGTGAGTCCAATGAACTGGAGAGTAGCTGTTGCAACTCCACTGAGGCTCAGGGACCAGCTAGCACATGGATAGTCCAAAGACTCAAGTCCCTTGGGCATACACCTACCAACTCCAACACCAACTGTAGGTTCAAATAGAAGGGACAGAAGTGGCATGTGTAGAGAACTCACAACAGAGTCCAACTCTGTCACACTTGGGAACACAAACTCCAAAGTAAGGCTCACTGGAAAGGCAACAACCTCCAGAGCTATCTGTCATGGCCATAGGACCTGGGTGTCTCCAGAGCCCTCAGAAGCCCCACTATTTGAAGTAGTATCTACTTTGGCAGTCTCTGCGATCCTGCTGAGAAATGCATAAGCGTTACTTCTGGGATGACCTCCCAACTCCCTTTGAAGTCTCTTAGCCATATAAACTCATTTGTCTTTATCTTTTCCCCCTTTATTCAAGGTCTATTTCCAGTTGTATTGCTAGTTGGTGCTTGGTAGTAATCCCGTGGTGCCAGGGAGACTCGTCTCTGGGAGTCGTGTCCCATGCTGGAGCAAGTTAATGCATTTATATGCTGGGTTTGTCTTAGAAAGAGGCCACATTTGAGCAATATGGAAGCTCTCAGGAGGTAACTCTTAGGCACCTACAACACTTGGCTAAGTTGCAATTTCAAGAGCAAAGGCTCATAAGCATAGTCATCAATATCAAGAGCCCATCAATAGACCATCTTTCTTCACTAGTCATTGCCCCTGTACTCAGGAGATAGTTGCTCTTCCATTAGAGAATATGGTAGAGCTCCCTAGGGTGGGAATTCAATACTCTTTTGGTTATTGTGTGAATCTCTACCCACTGTGACAATGCCCCATGAACATTTGAACACATTTATATACCTTGTAAGTATGCCCAAGTGAACTTCCTCCCATGTATCTATCCCCCATCACTGACACCCCACACAAATGATCTTCTCCTGCCACAATTATAACCCTTCTGTGGTCCAAAACTTCTTCAAAAATGAAGCCAAGAATATTGCCAAATACTGTTAATAGGCAAATGAAATAATAATGATAGGTTTAAACATAA
This sequence comes from Tolypeutes matacus, assembly GCA_026826555.1. Classification (NCBI taxonomy): domain Eukaryota; kingdom Metazoa; phylum Chordata; class Mammalia; order Cingulata; family Chlamyphoridae; genus Tolypeutes; species Tolypeutes matacus. The sequence goes on along the minus strand of JAKSZT010000774.1, from coordinate 3,183,994 downwards.
GAAATAAAATACATAATAATTTAGAAAAACTAAAACTAAATTAAAATTCAAAAATTTGGATATTAAAAAATAATGAAAAATATTTAAAATTTTTTTGATGTTTTGCCTTTCATCACTGTAATATCTGTTGTCCTGCATTTACAGTGACTATTTTCTTTCATTTCTTCCCCATTGTCTTACTTTTTTTTGTTTTGTCTTCAAAGAAGTTTTAGGTCACAATAAAATCATATACAGAATATAGCGGACTCCCATAAACCCAACATCCTCCCCCTTTCCCCCTTCCTGTATTAGTAACTTTTTTATGTGTCAGTACATTTGTTAAAATTGATGTACAGATATTTAAGCATAGCTACTTGCCATGGTCAATGGTTTACATGATACTTTACATTATAGACCATACACTTTTTATTTATTATTATTATGGGTAAAAATCAAAATTCTCACAATACATACAAACATTTGCAAAATGATATATAAATATATATGCATATATGTGTATTTGCCCACAAAAATGTTATTTATATATATATATATACATATATTTCAAGAGGTGCTTAGATTACCCAAAATATTACACGGAACCCACTGGGATTCCCATGTTGCCCACCTCCCACACCTTCCACCACATCCCACACAAACATCTCCCACAGTGTGGCCCACCACCCTCAATGAACTTACACATCCTGGAGCCTTGCCACCAACCATAGACCACAGTTCACACTGTAGACCACATTTTTTATAAATTTTTGCTGAAATTTAACATGACCTGTATCCAACATTGCAAGATCATGCAGAACACTGCCATTGCCCCCTAAGTACCCCCTCTAACATCTATTCTCTTCCTCCATGCCCCTCCCCTCAGAGCCCATGGTCACCACCAGGCTTCACTTCTTGAAGGACAAGATTCATAGTTATTTGCAAAAACTCTGTCCTCCCATATTAAAAACCACCCATATGCATCATTTTTCTGTAAACCCAAAACTTCTCTAATAAAATAAAAAGAGAAAGAAGTTCTGAGCTCTGGAATATGGTGATAGCATCCTCAGTAATGACCCAGTGTCCCTAGATTTTCCATCTCTTTGAGTTCAGGTGAGCACTGGTGAGAATTTTCCCCCGGAGAGATGGAACTCTTTTATTTTGAAAATGAATTTAATCTGAAGATTAAATTCACTTCACAAACATCACTGCAGATGTTTGGGGGCAGGCTATCTGAGGGCAGATTTGGTTATTGTTGAGAAGGAATTTCTCTAGAATTTACTGCATAGGTAATGGTCAGAGGGGAACCTTTATTATTTTAAGACTCTGGGATTTGCTTCTCTGCAATTAGTTCCATAGGGAAGATGGGAGACAACGAAATGAATGAATAGATAAACATATGATTACAAAATACAGGTATTGCCTGAAGATGTAGTGTTCTCTTCAAGAAAACTCAGCCAGGGAAGGGAAAGGATAACATAGATAGGAGCTCAGGTAATGGAGAAATTTTGAAGGAATAACATTTAAACTGACACTGAAGGAAAATGACTAACATGTGGGCATATTTTTAAGTGAAATTGGGAAGTGATGAAGAATCATAATGTACTCAGTGCAGGGAAAATAATGCTCCATTGGGATTCTGTGATGCTGAAAGGGGATTTCAAGTATTAATTCCAGGGTGTCTAATGGAGCCATTAATTAAGATGCAACTTTCACTTGTTTGGGGGAAGGTAAGGTCTTCATTTCAAGATATATTTTAATTTAGGTGCCAGTAAATCTTGGGGAAATATAAATAAAAACAAAATCATCCCCCAACAAGAAAACCTCCCTACAAAGTTAAAAGAGAAAGAAAATAATTTTATCATTGAATAAACATTAAAGCAAAATGTGATGCATCACAAGCAATCTGCAGAGATTGAAACACAGAAAGACATCTTAAGCTTTTTTATGTGTCTCAGCAGATTCAACCCATTTCATACATATTCTCAAGTTATTTCTCATATCTTTATGACCAGAGGTAGGTTTGCAATTTGAAACCAGGAACACAAACCCCTAGACCCCCACCTCCAGAAGTTATGCTCATCTCTCATCAGGAAATTAGGAGGAATTTTCTTTGATTACATTTCAAAGAAATGGCTTCCTTCTTCCTTATCTTGTGTGATAAAATTTACAAAAGACTCATTTAAACTTTTACACACATTTTGAATACATGCATTTCAAAAGGTCAAAGAAAGTGAAATTATTTATGACTATGGGTTTTCTGAAATAAATACTCAGAGAGATCAGAGAGAGAAGGTTGTCTCTTCCCTTATGTTCAACTGGAACTTTCTCATTTTAAATTTATATTTGCCCCTACATAACACACAAGCATACAGAGATAGAAGCTGAAAAATGAGATCCAAATGATAGTATGATCACTGTCATTATAGGCACAGAAATGAAAGAAATGTCATCAATCAAAGAAATGGGTCAGATTGTATGAAACTAGTAAAGAAGTAAGGCTAGAATTTGATTATTGAGAAGTTTAAATAATATTATTTGAGAAGTGTTTTAGTTTCTTTGGCTGCTCAAGCAAATACCATGCAAAGGATTGGCTTAGACAATGGGAATTTAGCTCATGGTTTTGAGGCTAAGAGAAAATCCAGATCAAGTCATCACCAAGGGGATTATTTCTCCTAGAAGACTGGCATTCTGGGCCTGGTTTCTGGTGATCCTTGACCCTTAGCTTGTCACAGGGCGAGGCACATTGCAGAGTCTCCAGATCTCTCCCCTCTCTTCAGGTTCTGGTGATGTTCAGCTTCTGGCTGCTCCTTCAGTGGCTTTCTTTATCTGTGATCTTCATTCTTTTACAAAGGACTCCTGTAATAGAATTAAGACCCATCTTAATCGAAGTGGGCCAAAGTTTAACTGAAGTGCCCTCAACAAAAGATTCTCATAGGGAGTGGATATGGCTCAAGTGGTAGAGAACCTGGGAAGTACAGGATTTGGTCCCACAACAAGCAAATGAAAAAACCAACTCAGTGGAGCTAAGGCTCAGTGGTGGAACATGAGCTTCCCAAATATGAAATCTGGGGTTCAATCCTTTCCCCCAGTGCCTAAAAAAACCCTATCTCTTATCCTGCAGGATAGGAAGTTGTGGTCAGTCCATTTACCAGGGAATCATGAAAATCTGTTCCTAATAGAGGACAGAAATTTAAATAATAGGCAGATAGACAAGCTTTGGTAAAGGCAGCAACTGACCCTTTAGGAGTAAGGAATGATCCCAATGTGAATGGAGTGAAAGGGCTCATAGGAATTGGGTCCTTCATTTATCAGTAAAGCTGTAAACTGGAATCTTCTGTCAAGACTGCTTTGAGAATTAATGGTCATAATAACATTCTAACATTTAAGTGGAAAGTTCTAAGCATTTTTGTATTAATATTCTTATAAACTCTCTGAGGAGGATACTGTTACCACCAATCCCAATTTCTGAAGAGTAAATGGAGGGACAGAGAGGATAAGCAAATTTCCGTAAGTGGTTCATCTAAGAAGGGACAGAGCTGGTGCTGAAAGCCAGGCAATGCAGCTGTAAATACTGAGATGTATAACACTATGCCAGGGAGAGACTTCCCATCTTTTCCCTTATTACTGGGTCAGGAGGATCCTTGAGAGAAACCTCTAGCATGACTTAGGTGGTCCAACTAGCCTCACTCACACTTGGAGGCTGAGAATATCAAATCTCTTCTTTACATCAATAGAAGTGATCATTTTTATACTCATCTTAAAAAGGTAAACACTCCTGTTATAAACATTATTCACTCCCTTTTATTTCAAAGTACATACACATATATATTTATACACATATATTTATACAAATATATACACATATATTTATTCACTCATATATTGATTAATAGATTTATATACACAGTACACAGTTACATATATAAATATATATACATATATTATATATTAATTTTTTTCAACTTTCCACATATTTGTTCAGTACCAGTTCTGTCCAGTGCTCTGTAATATCAGCTATGAAGTGTAATTATCAAGAACAATCATGAGACTTAATATCATGAGGAAGAGCACAGATCTAGTCTCTGAGTTACAGTGTCCAATGCCTTACCTCATGTTTAGCCACATCCCTAGTGCCTCAGCTCTGAAAGCAGCAATGGTGATTTGAAAGTTTATTCATATTGTACACACAGTATATCCTGTACATTATGGTACATGCAGATGCTCCTATTTTGGAAAACACTAATATCTTTGGAATAATCAGTTCCAAAAAACTATGACATTCATGTATATAAAATCATAGTTAGCATCCTATCTCCCCTTCCCTCTGACTTGGGAACCTGCAGGACCGTAGTTTCATGGCCCCCTCCCTGGCTGCTTTCTAGGGCCTTGCAGGGTCCCAGGTTCAAGATCATGGGGTCACTACATCTTCTCCAACCTTCAACTCCCCCTCCTACTTCAGCTTATCCAGCATTTTTTCTCAAAATCAGAGTACAAAGATCCATAAGTAGAATTCTCTGGGAGGGCTTTCCCACAATAAGGCAGGTTAACCACAGTAAGGCATGTGAGAACACTCAACAGTCAGGGATATCCAGACCCTCATTTTTCTTAACCTATAAAACACCACCAAACCATTAGAGAATCTCTAGGTGGAAGAAGACAATTTACTTTGTTTTCCTTGGGAGGGGCCAACTCAAAGGGATGCTAAATCCCAGAGTCCTCAGGATTAGGGAATGAACTATGAACTAAAGTAGACTTACTGGTATTCTACTATAAACTTATTGTGATTCTAGCAATGAAAGAACTTATATCATTGATGTGGAGGCCGTGGCCACGGGAAGTTTTGAGGGGAGGGAGAGGGAAAAATAGGTGTAAAATGGGGGCATTTTTAGGAATTGGGAATTGCCCTAAATGACATTGGAAAGACAGAAACTAGCCATTATATATTTTGCCATAACCTATGAAATTGTGCAGGATAGAGTGTAAACAACAATGTAAACTATAATCCATGGATAGTGGCAATGCTTCAAAATGTATTCATCAATTTTAATGAATGTACCACACTAATGAAGGAGATAGTTAATGTGGGAATACGTGAGAGGGGTAGGGAGCAGGGTATATGGGAATCTCCTATATTTTTTTGTAACATTTATGTAATCTAAGTATGTTTAAAATAATAAAAAACATATTTTAAAAAGGGACACTAAAAAGATCATCTTGCTATCCTAGAGTTCACAGTTAAATGGCAGGAGTGGAGAGATAAGGACCAAGCCGAGTAGAATATGGTTTTGAGCCATGGGTAATGGCCCCAATATACTCCTGTTGGAACACTGCTATACGTAAGGTTTTTCTAATTAGCTTTCTTTTTTTTTTTTTTTTTTTTTATTATGGGTAAAAATCAA
>JAKSZT010000774.1:3148836-3178516 GCA_026826555.1 Tolypeutes matacus | reverse complement strand
ATTATGGGTAAAAATCAAAATTCTCACAATACATACAAACATTTGTAAAATGATATATAAATATATATGCATATATGTGTATTTGCTTACAAAAATGTTATTTATATATATATATATACATATATTTTAAGAGGTGCTTAGATTACCTAAAATATTACACGGAAACCACTGGGATTCCCATGTTGCCCACCTCCCACACCTCCCACCACATCCCACACAAACATCTCCCACAGTGTGGCCCACCAACCTCAATGAACTTACACATCCTGAAGCCTTGCCACCAACCATAGACCACAGTTCACACTGTAGACCACACTCTCTCCCACTCAGTTCTAAGTGGTGTGTGCTGATTTAAAATGGCCTACATCCATTGCCACAACAGTACTCAGGACAACCTCCAACTCCCAAAGAAGCCCCTGTATTTCAACTGCTCATCCCCTCCCTACCCAAAAACTGTCAAGTGGCCACTGGCTCCACCTCATTGTTATAATTTCTTGCATTGCAAGAATCACCATATGTGAGCGCTTTCAATTTAAATGAGTCATTCCCACTCTCCCAGCTGCCTCCCATTGGAAGTCTAATTTCACACACCTATAGCAATAACATAGAGAAGTGATTTCATTTGCCTTGTCACTACTACAAAGAGGAATTTGGAAAACCATGGTTGAACCACATTGATTTGAACCACTCTGAAGAAGAATTGTGGCAAAATGAATCAAGATATGACTCTGATGTTGCAAATTGTTACTCTGAGACTTGTTCACAGGGTATTTAAAGTCAGAACAGAATATAAAAGATTTAAAAGGAAGCACAGGTATTCTGAGATCTTTACTTGGTTCCCACAAGAACCTCAAATTAGCCCTCTGAGTTTTCCTCCTCTTTAGATACAGGAAGTGACAGAGATGCATAGAGAGCTTAAGACACACTCCATACACAGTGACAGGTGGAAACCATACTTAGCAGCTCAGGTTCTAAAACACTTGATCACACCTTGTAGGGTGTGGACATTAGATACACCAATGAGCTTAGGATGTATCAGATACTATGATATAAAGTGTTTCAGGAACATAATTTGTTTTCTCAGTGTAAAATAAGCTTTGCAATTCTAATTAACTTGTTAATTTTTTACTCCCTGGCGACAGTGTGAATGTGCCATAGTTGAAGCAAACATGAGAAAGTAATGAGAATTTAAAACAAAGAGGCTTCTTTACTTACATCATGAAACAACCCCCACCCTCCATTAACACACACAGACACCATGAATACCTGGCAGGGATTCCTGGGGGCAGTTTCCAAGGAGCACGCTGTGGAGAAGGGGCCCCAACCATACCCTGTGCTTCAGCAGTTCCCCTTTTGGTGCTTCTGTGGCCCCTGCAGCTCTGAGCACCCTGGGCTGGAAACTGTAGGTTGGGCCTGCCATGCTTCCAGCTGAAAGTGTGCTCCTAGACAGGATAAACTGCTTGGGCCCCAACAAATACACCAACAAAATGTGGCTGTCTCCTAACTGGACAGGACAGAAGGTTGGTAGAATGAAGGTGGAGAGGACTATGACTCAGCAGGGTTCCTGAGGGGAGTCATGTGGAAAGTCACAGAAACACTTTGTGGTGAACTAGAAACTTTATCCTGAGATTGTCCATATGAGTTGGGGTGGGGATCAAAACCTAGGTCCAGGCCTGGTGTCGACAGTCTGGGCACAGGGTGGAGACTCAACCACTCCTGCTCTCTCTATGGGTTCTTCTTTCTGAACCTTTAGTATTGTCTGTGCTGAGGAGTCCCCTGCACCCAGGGTCAGTCTCCTGGAACTGAATACTGTGGAACAATCTCAGTGATTCAGCCATAGGACAGGAGGGAGCCCATCTTCACTACCAGGTGAGCCTGAAGCATCCTCCTTTGTGAACCTCCAGCCAGGAGAGGGAGCCAAAGCACCTTTTCTGACCAAACTGTGCCAAAAAAAACTTCATAGTTCTTTCCCAGGGATCCTGGACAGATCCAGAGGGAGGAGAAATGCTTCATTCCTGTGGGACCCATGAGGAGCAGTTCAGGCTCTGGGAATCTTTGGGCACATCCACATGAGTAATCAGCTTAATCTTCATGCCTGTGGCTGAGGAGAGACCTTTGTTGTGGCTTCTCCGAGGTGTTTTTCTTAAAACTTCCTTTTTTTTTGCACTATTGCCAGAAACTTCTTTATTCTCTACTTTCCCAAGTTATATTTTACCAAGATGTATTTTACTAAATATCAGTTCATTGAGGGATTTGCCATTTCAAAACCTGGCATGCCATAGGATTTTTTACAGATTCAGGACTCTTGCTGGAGACAATCTTGATAGACTCAGAGAGAAGGAAAAAGCATCAACAATACTGAATGGAACATACAAAATATTGCAATCTTCCAGTGGAGAAGTTGGGAACAGAGCCATATTGGGGACAGAGCCATATTGGAGCCAGAGGTGAAAGGGAAAATGGTGCCCCTATGTATATACTTTTATTAAATTTTTAATGGTTAATTTTCCCTGAATACTTACATTAAAAATGAGGTGAAAAATTATAAGACTGATATAGTTTAAAATATATATAGCTAGATCAATAAAGGTAATACTTGCACAACATGAGAATGGACTAAATGTCACAGAAGTGTACACATTAAAAAGTTTAATATTATTTTAAGTGAATTTTACCTTAACAAGATATGTATGACACTTCCCAATTAGGATAAATTTGTAATAAGTAAAATTTGTCCATTAAGAGAAATCAGTTTTTGAAATGGAAACATAATGGTGATTTTTGATAATTATATTCAACATTTCTCCAGGATTTAAATTATTAATTTAAGAGAAATTTCAGAGGCTGTTTTTCATAATTCAGATATATTTATTGAAAGTAAATTTCTGCTATTCAAAATTCAAAATCTGAAATTTTGTGTGTATCTGTGGAAAGGTGAAATTAGGATGTCTATAATCTCATTTTTATATGCCTCTTTCTTGTAACAATAATTATATTCATCTGGTGATGAACCATTTTCAAATTCTTTATTTTTCTCTTTCCTATTCTCAAATTTGAAAATGTATTCAGATGCATCATTAAAATTAACATTAACCAAATACAATGCAAAGGGATAGGCCTTCTAATAACCATCCACATTTATTTATTGTCAGAAATTTTGGTGATCTTTACAACTAATTTCCCTTGAGTCTATATTACCCACACCAATAAATTGCATCAATATTTGCAATCTAGTTGCATAAAGAGAGTTTTTATTTCAGCATAGTATACTTCTTAATCTTATGCCATATATACATTAGATATAGGTGATATTATATAAACATTCAATAAGTGTTAATTAGTGCATGAAGTGACCTGATTACATTTGCTCCTTTTCTGCTTGTCACATAAAGGCGAGTAACTGCATTTTATATCCCCCAGATGTTCTCTGCCTTGCAAATCTCCCCATGTTAAAGTCATTACCTCATGCTCCAAAGGACATTAAGATTTCCCAAAAGAGCAACCAGGGACAACATGGGGTCAGTTTAAGTGGGCACTCACCATCTCTCTCACAAAAGATGACTGATTGGGGGTAGGATCCAGCCCAAGTGAGCTTTTCTGGTAGCCCATGGAGCAGGCACTTTTGAGGGATCAATCTGGAGGGAGATGGACAGGGAGAGAAATTGCTCAAGATAAAACTGTGAGATTTTAGTCCCATGGAAATCATGGACACCTAAGCCCCACTCTCAGGAAAAACAGTTAGGGTTTGCCCTGACTCCGGCAAGACACCCAGTGAGAGGGAGCATTCTCCAAGAGTGGGAAAGATCTGGAAAGGGGTGGAGAGGGGTTTCCTTTCTTTGAGTTTGGTTTTCTGGACACTCTTAGAGCTGGGGGGAGCACACCAGCCAGCTCAAAGTGGCACCAGGCTGACTGGAGAGGCAAATCTGCTGAGGCAGCCTGATTTACCTAACCTTCCTGGGATACAGAGGCTTGGCCTGAGAGAGGGTGGAGTCAGCCAATTTAAAAGTTCCATGCTGAGGACTATAAGAATTTCAACTTCCCCAAGGGTGTCACTCAATGGGAAGGACTTAATAAGGCTTCAAGAGCTTATTTAGGGTCCTGTGGGAGGAGGGCGTGGTCTAGAAGAGGCTTGAAAAATCACTTCAGTGCAGAATACTCAGTCATCAGGGTCCCATTTGAATTTCAAATGGGAACTCAATCTAACCAGGAGAGGGAAGGGGGGATCTGCTCATACAGCATGATGAATCCCACTGCACTGGGAGAGTAAAACCTGCCTGGGAGAAAGTGACTGAATAGCTTTCTGAAGAGCTAGCTGGCTGACACAGTTGGAGGGGTAGCTCAGTGGAGATATCTCTGCCCTGAATGTATGAGGTCCCTGGTTTGATTCCCGACTCCTCTAAAAGTGGTGATCCACAGAGATATCTAACATACAGCTGATACTTTAGGACAGGGAAGAGATAGACATTATTTTGTACTAGCTTCTCTTGGGTCCCTTATCTTTCCAAAAAAAATAAAAGGTATTTAAAAAAAATTTAACTTAGTTTATTTGCTAAAACCCAACTAAAAACCTGCAGAGAGAAACCTGCAGGATAATTCATGAAAACAGGCAGACTGAGAGGCTCCACAAGGGCCCAAGAAGGAATGATTTTCTTCCTTAGCTTTGTTTGACTGCTTGCTTGTGTGTTTGTTTGGGGTTTTTTTGTTTGTTCTTTTTGTGATTGTAGTTTTGTTTCTTGTTTTTCTTTCCTTTTTACTCCCCCCCCCCACTTTTTTAAAATTAGGTGCGTCTGGCTTGTTTTTCTTTACTGTGCTTCTACTTCCATGATTTCCTTTTTTCTGTGTATACTGATTTTTTTCTACCAATGCTATCTCTTTTCCTTCCTTCACCATTCTATCTTCTGCTTTCTGTTGTGCTTCTTACATTCCACTGTTTTTAATTTAGTCCTCAACTTTACTGGTTTTGATTTCTATCTTGTCTATTGTTTTATATATATATATAATTATTAACTTTTTTTTCCTGCCCTTTATTTCTCTTTCTCTCTCTCCTTATCAATCTGGCCTTTTAAATCTTTCTATATTTTTTCTCTATTCAGTTTCCATTTCATTGTAGGTGCTCCACTTTTTTTATTCCTATTACAATTACTCTACACTGCTTTCATCAGTTAAATATGCACTTTACTAAGTCTCTTATGGCCTCTCTTCTAACTTTTATTATTATTTCTATTAACCTTTTTCTTTTCTTACCTCTTTTGATTTCACTGACCCTAATCTTTTTCCTTCAAGGGAACATAGAGTACAGCAAGGAAATGCAACAAGAAGAACAAAGTGTTAAAAAGAATACTTAACAAACACACAAAACCAGCATTTAAATAAAATTCTAGAGCAGAGGGAGAAGCTAATCAACTGATTAAACCCATCAACATAAATGAAGACTGGAAAGCAATGAAAAGTTATAAACCATACTAAGAAACTGGAAGACATGGACCAGTCCAATGAACAAACAAAAAATCAGGAAGAGATGCAGAACATCAAAGAACTAATCAAAGTTGTCCAAACAAATATCATGGATCAAGTTAATGAAGTGAAGGAGGAGATTAAGGATATTAAGAAGACACTGGGAGAACATACTGAAGAAATTGTAAGCATACATAAAAAGATGATGGATATGATTGTGATGAATAGCACAATCCAAAAAAAAAAAAAAAGACACTGGAATCACACAACAGCAGATCTGAACAGGCAGAAAAAATAATTAGTGATGTGGAAGACAGTACATCTGAAATCAAACAGATAGTAGAACAGATAGATAAAAAGATAGAAAAAATCCAGCAGCGAGTTAGGGATTTACATGACAACACAAAATGCAAAAACATACACATGATAAGCATTCCAGAGGGAGAAGAGAAGGTAAAGGGAACAGAAGGAGTGTTGAAGAAATAATGGATAAAATTTCCCAACTCTATTGAGAGAGATGGACGTACATCTCCAGGAAGCAGAGCACACACCAAACAGTATAAATCCTAACAGGCCTATTCCAAGACATATACTTATCAAATGGTCCTATGCTCAAGACAAAGAGAAAATACTCAAGGCAGCAAGAGAGAAGAGAATCATCACATACAAGGGAAGCTCAATAAGATTAAGTGCTGATTCCACATCTGAAACCATGATGGCAAAAAGACAGTGGTATGACACATTCAAGGTACTCAAAGAAAAAACCTCCAGCCATCAATGATCTATCCAGCAAAGCTAGCATTCAAAATGATGGGGAGTTCAAAACATTCACAGATAAACAGAAATTAAGAAAGTATGCAAATAAGAAATCTGCTCTTCAAGAAAAACTAAAGGAAGTTCTACAGGTTGAAAGGAAAAAACAGCAGAGAGAGAGAGAGTTGGTAGAGAATGTAAGAACAAATAAAAAGACAAAAAGAGAAATAAAAACTAAATATGACATCCATAAATCCAAAGAAAATATGGCTGATGTAAGAAATTCCTTGAGAGTAATAACACTGAATGTTAATGGGTTAAACTCACCAGTCAAGAGACAGAAAGTCAAAAAATGAATGAGGTAACATGATCCATCTATATGTTCTCTACAAGAAACACCCATTAGACCCAGGGATTCCACAAGGCTGAAAGTGAATGGCTGGAAAACAACTTTACAAGCAAAGAACAATGAAAAAGGGCATGAGTAGCTATACAAATATGGGGAAAATAGACTTTAAATGCAAAACTATTTTGAGAGACAAAGATGGACACTATATATTATTAAAAGGGGTAATCTTTCAAGAAGAAAGAACAATTATAAACATTTATTCACAGAATCAGGGCACCTCAAAATGCATGCGGCAAACACTGGAAAGAGTATGGGGAGACATAAATGCCTCTACAACTACAGTGTGGACTTTAATACAACATTATCACCATTTCACAGAAGATCTCAAAAGAGAATCAATAAAGAAGCAAAGATTCTGAATAATACATTAGAGGACCTGGACCTAAGACATATACAGAATGCTGCACCCAAATACAGTGGGATATACATTCTTCTTGAGTGCACATGGATCAAACTCCAAGATAGACCACATACTAGGCCACAGAACAACACTCAATGAATTAAGAAAGATTGATATTATACAAAGTAATTTCCATGACCACAATGGAATGAAATTGGAAATCACTAAGGGCCACAGAGACAGATTGGGCACAAAGATATGGAAGTTAAACAACACACACTTAGACAAGCAGTGGGTCAAGGAGGAAATCTCAAAAGAATTCAATAACCACCTCGAAATGAATGAAATGGCAACAAAACATATCAAAACCTATGGGATACAGCCAAAGATGTACTGAGAGGGAAAGTCAAAGCCATAAATGCATATATCAAAAAAGAGCTAAAAAATTGAAGCCCTAACTGCACACCTGGAGGAATTGGAAAAACAAGAAACTAACCCCAAAAGAAGTAGAAAGAAGGAAATAGCCATGATTAGAGTGGAAATATATGAAATAGAAAACACTAGAAAAAAATAAAATGAAAAGCTGGTACTTAGAGAAGATCAAGAAAATTGACAAACCCTTAGCCAGACTAATAAAGAAAAAGAGAGAACAGATGCAAATACACAAAATAAGAAATGAGGAAGGGGATACCACCACTGATCTCACAGAAATAAAGAGTATCATAAGAGGATACCTTGAAAAATTATATGCCAACAAGAATGATAATTTAGAGGAATGGACAAATTCCTACAAATTCACAAGCAGCCTATATTGATGAAAGAAGAAATTGATGAACTCAACAATCCAGTTACAAGTAAAGAGATAGACTCAGTCATCAAAAGCTTCCAAACTAAGAAGAGCCCAAAACCAGAAGGTTTCATAGGTGAATTCTAACAAACATTCCAGAAAGAGTTAACACCAATCATGCTTAAGCTCTTCCAAAAAAAGTAGAATGTACATTGTCTAACACATTCTATGATGTCAACATTACCCTAATACCAAAGACAAACAAAGGTGCACAAGAAAGGAAAATTACAGACCAATATCTCTTATGAACCTAGATGCAAAAATCCTCAACAAAATACTTGCTAATCACATCCAACAACATATCAAATGAATTATACACCAAGTGTATATGACCAAGTGGGTTTCATCCTGGGTTTGCAAGGATGCTTCAACATAAGAAAAACAATCAATGTAATACACCACATAAACAGATTGAAAGAAAAAAATCACACAATCATCTCTATAGTTGCAGGAAAAGCATTTGACAAAATACAAAGCTCTTTCCTGATAAAAACCTTGCAAAAGATAAGAATAGAAAGAAATTTTCTGCCATGATAAAGGGTATATATGAAAAACCCAGAGCAAACATCACCTTCAATAGTGAATTCCTAAAAGCTTTCCTTCTAAGATCAGAAACAAGTCAAGGATTCCCACAATCACTGCTCCTATTTAACATTGTCTTAAAAGTACTTGCTCAAGCATTGAGGCAAGAAAAAGATATAAAAGACATCGAAATTGGAAAGGAAGATGTAAAATTTTCATAATTTGCAGATGACAAGATCCTATACATAGAAAGCCCTGAGAAATCTAAAACAAAGCTTCTAGAAATTATAAAGGAGTTCAGTAAATTGCAGGCTATAAAATCAATGCTCAAAAATCAGTAGCATTTTTGTACACCAATAATGAGCAATCTGAGGGGGAAATCAAGAAAAAAAATACCACTTACAATAGTAACTAAAAGTATCAATACTTTGGAATAAATTTAATTAAAGATAACAGGGGCTTATATATGGAAAACTACACAACACTGTTAAAGGAAATCAAAGAAGACTTAAATAAATGGAAGAATATTTCCTGCTCATGGGTAGGAAGACAAAATATCATCAAGATGTCTATCTTAACCAAACTATTCTACAGATTTAATGAAATCCCAATAAAAATCAACACTGTTTTTTTTTAAGGAATTGGAAAAACTAACTACAAAATTTATTTGGAATAGTAAGAGGCCTCATATCAGCAAAGACATATTGAAAAATAAAAATGAAGTTGGAGGCATCACATTACCTGACTTTAAAACATATTACAAAGCTACAGTGGTCTAAACTACATGGTACTGGCACAAGGATAGACATGCTGACCAATAGAACTGAATTGAAAGTTCTGATATTGATCCTCACATATACAGTCATCTGATATTCAGCATGGTCATCAAACCCTCTCTGTTGGGAGAAAATGGCCTCTTCAACAAATGATGCATGGAGAACTGAATATCCATATCCAAAAGAATGAGAGAGAAACACTATCTCACACCTTATAGAAAAATCAACTCAAGATGGATCAAAGATCTAAATATAAGAGCCAAGACCATAAAGACCTTGGAAGATATTGTAAGGAAACATTTACAGGACATTGTAATAGGAAATAGTTTCATGAACTTCACACCCAAAGAATGAGTAGCAAAAAAAAAAAAAAAAAAAAAAAAAAAGCTAAATAAGATTTACTAAAGATTAAAAAGTTCTTCACCTCAATGGACATTACCAAGGAAGTAAAAAGGCAGCCTTCTCAATGAGAGAAAGTATTTGGCAACCATATATCTGATAGGAGCCTTATATCCTGCATATACAAAGAAATCCTACAACCTGAAAGTAATAAGACAAACAACCCATTTAAAAAACGGGCAAGTGACTTGAAAAGCTATTTCTCCAAGGAAGAAATGGAAATGGCTAAAAAGTACATGAAAAGATGCTCAACATGGCTAGCTATTAGGGAAATGCAAATCAAAACAACAATGAGATACCATCTTACACTCATTAGAATGGCAGCTACTAAAAAAACAGCAGACTAGGCAAGATGCTATTGGTTTAGATGGACACACACCATCTCTCTCACAGAAGACAGCTTATTGGGGACAGGATCCTGCCTGAGTGGTGTGTTCTGGCAGCCCATGGAAGAGAACTTTAGGGACATAGATCTGGAAGAAGCTGGAGAGTGAGGTGGATTGCTCAAGATAAAATTGTGAGTTTTTCCCCAGCTGAAATTATGGATCCAGAAGGCTAAGCCCCACCTTCATGGCAAAAGGCTAGGATGAGCCCCGACTCCCACCGGCAACCCAGTGAGAGGGAGCATTCTCCAAGAGTGGGAGGGTTCTGGCAGAGGGTGAGGAGGGGTTTCCTTTCTGTGGGTTTTGTTGCCCTGACCCCCTTGCAGCTTTGGGGAGTAAACCAGCTGACTTGAAGTGGCATCAGGCTGAGGGGTGGGGCAAATCTGCTTAGGAAGCCTGATTTACCTAACCACCCTGTGATATGGATGCTTGACTCGGGTGGGGGCAGAGTCAGCCAATTTTATTGTTCTGTGCTGATGACTATCAGAGTTTCAGTTCACTTGGGGAGGCTAGGCAGTTTGAAATGTTTGATAAGTTTCCCCAAACCTATTTTTGGTACCCTGGGTGGAGGGGGTGGTCTAGAAGAAGCCTTCTTTGGTTCCCTTGTTTATCCATTAAAAAAAAAAGTTACTTAAAAAAAATTAACTTAGTTTAATCGCTAAAATATGGCTCAAAACCTGGAGACAGAAGCCTGCAGTGTAATTGATTGATGAACATAAGCAGGGTGAGAGGGTTCACAATGGCCCAAGAAGGAACGCTATTCTTCCTTAGCTTTGTTTGGCTGCTTGCTTGTGTGTTTGTTTGGTTTTTCTATGTTTGTTTGTTTTTTTCTTGCTCTTCTTTCCTCTTTCCTCCCACACCTTTTTTTTTTTTAATTAGGTGCTGCTAGCTTGTTTCTTCTTTACTGTGCTTCTTCTTCCTTGATTTCCCATTCTCTGTGTATATTGATTTTGCCTACCAACACTATCTGTTTTCCTTCCTTCATGTTTCTACCTTCCACTTTTTTTGTGGTTCTAACATTTCACCTTTCTTCATTAGTCTGCAACTTGATGGGTGTTGATTTCTATCTTGACTGTTCTGTTTTCTTTTATTATTATTATTATTAACTTTTTCCTTTTAACCCTCTCTTTACTCTTTCTCTCTCTCCTCATCATTCTGACCTTCCAAATCATTCTATATATTTCCTCTATTTGGTTTCTGATTCTATTGTAGATACTCCACATTTTTTTCATATTACTCTACCTAGCCTACATGAGTTAAATATTCATTTTGCTAAGTCTTATATGGCCCCTCTTCTAACTTATATCAATATTACTATTATCCTTTTTCCTTTCTTGCCTCTTTTGATTCCTCTGACACTAATCTTTTTCCTTCAAGGGAACATAGAAAAAATCAAGGAAATAGAACAAGAAGAACAAAGTATCAAAGAGAAACTTAACACACATACAGAACCACAAGGCTAAAAAAAACTCTAGAGCAAGGGAGAAGCTAATCAACTGAATAAACCCATCAAGATAGAATTATGACTAGAGGGCAAAGAAAATTACAAACCATACTGAGAAACAGAAGACATGGACCAGTCCAGTGAACAAACTGAAAACCAGGAAGAGATGCAGTACATTGAACAACTAATCAAAGATGTCCAAACAAATATAATGGACTAACTTAATGAAGTGAAGGAAGAGAGTAAGGACATTAAGAAGACAATGGGAGAACATACTGAAGAAATTGTAAACATACGTAAAAAGATAATGGATATGATGGTGATGAATGGCACGATCCAAGAATTCAAAAAGACACTGGATTCAGATAACAACAGATTTGAAAAGGAGAAGAAAGAATTAGTGATGTGGAGAGAGTACATCTGAAATCAAACAGATGGTAGAAAAGATAGATAAAAAGGTAGAAAAAATCCAGCAGGCACATAGGGATTTAACTGACAACACAAAATGCACAAACATATGCATTATATATAGGCATCCCAGAAGGAGAAGAGAAAGGAACAGGAGCAGAAGGAGTGTTGGGGGTGATAATGGCTGAAAACTTCCCAACCCTATTGAGGGAGATGGATGTACATGTCCAGGAAGCACAACATACCCCAAATAGTATTAATCCTAACAGGCCTGCTCCAAGACATATACTTGTTCAAAATGTCCAATGCTCAAGACAAAGAGAAAACACTCAAGGCAGCAAGAGAAATGAGAACCATCACATACAAGTGAGGCACAATAAGATTAAGTGCAGAGTTCTCATCTGAAACCATGGAGGCAAGAAGACAGTGGTATGACATTGTCAAAAACTAAAAGAAAAATCTTCCAGCCATGAATTCTCTATCCAGCAAAACTGGCAATCAAAAATGATGGAGAGTTCAAAATATTCACAGATAAACAGAAATTAAGAGAGTATGCCAATAAGAAACCTGCACTTCAAGAAATACTAAAGGAAGTTCTATAGACTGAAAGGATAAAACAGGGGAGAGAGAGTTGGAGGAGAGTGTAAGAACAACTAAAAAGACAAAAAGAGAAATAAAAACAACATATGACATACATAAACCCAAAAGGAAATATGGCTGATGTAAGAAATTCATTGAGAGCAACAACACTGAATGATAATGGGTTAAACTAACCACTCAAGAGATGCAGATTGGCAGAATGGATAAGGAAATATGATTCATATATGCTGTCTACAAGAAACCCACCTTAGACCCAGGGATTCAAGGAGACTGAAAGTGAATGGCTGGACAACAATTTTATAAGCAAACAATAACCAAAAAGCGGAAGGAACAGCTACCATAATATCAGACAAAAGAGACTTTAAATGCAAAACTATTGTAAGAGACAAAGATGGACACAATATATTAGCAAAAGGAGTAATCTTTCAAGAAGAGAGAACAATCATAAACATTTATGCACCTAATCAGGGTGCCTCAAAACACATAAGGCAAACACTGGAAAAACTTATTGGAGAAATAAATGCCTCTACAACTATACTGGGGGACTTTAATACACCATTATCACCATTAGACAGAACATCTAGACAGAGAATCAATTAAAAAAACAAAGACTTGAAATAATACATTAGTGGACCTGAACCTAATAGACATATACAGAACACTACACCCAAATAAAATGGGGTATACATTTTTCTCGAGTGCACATGGATCATACTCCAAGATAGACCACATGCTAGGCCACAGAAAAACTCTCAATGAATTCAGAAAGATTGAGATTATACAAAGTAATTTCTCTGACCACAATGGAATGAAATTGGATATCACTAGGGCCAGAGAACCAGATTGGGCACAAATATATGGAAGTTAAATAACACAGTCTTAGACAAGCAGTGGGTCAAGGAGGAAATCTCAAAAGAAACCTGTGACTACCTTGAAAGGAATGAAAATGACAACACAACATATCAAAACCTATGGGATGCAGCCAAAGCTGTACTGAGAGGGTAGTTCATAGTCATAAATGCATATATTAAAAATGATTAAAGAGCTAAAATTGAAGACCTAATAGCACATTTGGAGGAATTGGAAATACAACAACAAATTAACCCCAAAGGAAGTAGAAAGAAGGAAATAACAATGATTAGAGCAGAACTAAGTGAAATAAAAATTTTAAAAGCACTAGAAAAATAAACAAAACCAAAAACTGGTTCTTTGAGATCAATAAAATTGACAAACCCTTAGGCAGACTAACAAAGAGAGAGAGAGAACAGATGCAAATACACAAAATAAGAAATGAGAAAGGGACTATCACTACTGACTCCACAGAAATAAAGACTATCATAAGAGGATACTTTGAAAAATTATATGCCAACAAGAATGATAACTTAGAGGAAATGGAAAATTCCTAGAAACTCACAAACAGCCTACATTGACAAAAGAAGAAATTGATGAGCTCAACAGTCCAATTACAAGTAAAGAGATAGAGTCAGTCATCAAAAACCTCCCAACTAAGAAGACCCCAGGGACAGATGGCTTCACAGCTGAATTTTACCAAAAATTCCAGAAAGAGCTAACAACAATCCTGCTTAAGCTCTTCCAAAAAATAGAAGTAGAAGGAACATTGCCTAACTTATTCTATGATGCCAACATTACCCTAATACCAAAGCCAAACAAAGATACCACAAGAAAGGAAAATTACAGAACAATTTTTCTAATGACACCAGATGCTAGACTCCTCAATCAAAGAGTTGCTAATCACATTTAACAACATATCAAAAGATTATATACCATGACTGAGTTAAGATCATCCTCAGTGGTGAAATCCTAAAAGCCTTCCCTCTGAGATGGGGAACAAGAAAAAGATGTCCACTATCACCACTCCTATTTTACATTGCTTAGAAGTACTTGCTCGAGCACTGAGGCAAGAAAAAGATATAAAAGGCATCCAAATTGGAAAAGAAGGACTAAAAATTTCATTATTTGCAGACGACATGATCCTATACATAGAAAGCCGTGAGAAATCTGCAAGAAAGCTTCTAGAACTTATAAAGTTCAGTAATATTGCAGGCTATAGATCAATGCTCAAAAATCAGTAGCATTTCTGTACACCAATAATGAGCAATCTGAGGAGGAAATCAAGAAAAAAATACCATTTACAATAGTAACTAAAAGAATCAAATACCTAGGAATAAATTTAACTAAAGATGTAAAGGACTTATATACAGAGAACTACACAACACTGTAAAAAGAAATAAAAGAAGGCTTAAATAAATGGGAAAATATTCCCCGTTCAAGGATAGGAAGACTAAACGTCATCAAGATGTCTATCCTACCAAAACTAATCTACAGATGTAATGCAATCCCAATAAAAAGCAACACTGTAATTTTTAAGGAACTGGAAAAATTAACTACAAAATTTATTTGGAAAAGTAAGAGGCCCCATATCGGCAAAGACATATTGAAAAAGAAATATGAAATTGTAGGTATCACACTACCTGACTTTAAACCATAGTACAAAGCTATAGTGGTCAAAGCTGCATGGTATTGGCACAGGGATAGACATACTGACAATGGAACTGAATTGAGAGTTCTGATATAAATCCTTGCATATACAGTCATCTGATATTTGACAAGGCTACCAAAACCACTCAGTTGGGAGGGAATGGCCTTTTCAACAAATGGTGCTTGGAGAACAGTATATAAATATCAAAAAGAATGAGAGAGGAACATCATCTCACACCTTATACAAAAATCAACTCAAGATGTGTCAAAGATCTAAATATAAAAGCCAAGACCATAAAGACCTGGAAGACAATGTTGAGAAGCATCTACAGGACCTTGTAATAGGAAATGGTTTCATGAACGTCACACCCAAGCATGAGCAGCAAAGAAAACATAGATAAATTGGATCTCCTCAAAATTAAAAACTTTTGCACCTCAAAGGATATTATCAAGAAAATAAAAAGGCAGCCTACCCAATGGGAGAAAATATTTGGCAACCATATATCAGATAAGAGCCTAATATCCTGCATATATAAAGATATCCTACATATCAAAAATAAAAAGACAAACAACTCATTTAATAAATGGGCACGTGACCAGTAAATACATTTCTCCAAGGAAGAAATACAACTGGCTAAAAAGCACACGAAATAATGCTCGACATCACTAGGTATTAGGGAAATGCAAATCAAAACTACAATGAAATACTATCTTACACCCACTAGAATGGTGGCTATTAAAAAAACAGCAGACTATAAGTGTTGGAGAGATGAGGAGGAATGGGAACCCTCATCTGCTGCTGGTGGGATAGTTTGGCGGTTCCTCAAAAACTAACTATAGATCTTCTGTATGATCCAGCATTTCCACTGCTGGGTATATACCCCGAAGAATTCAAGGCAAAGACACAAACAGATATAGGCACACCAATGTTCATAGCGACATTGTTCATTATTGCCAAAACATGGAATCAACCCCAGTGCCCAATAACTGATGAATGGATAAACAAAATGTGGTACATGCATACAATGGAATATTACTCAGCTGTAAGAAGGAATAAAGTGCTAACACACAGATGAATCTTGAAGACCTTATGTTGAATGAAGCAAGCCAGTCATTGAAGGATGAAGAGTACATGACCTCACTGATATGAATTAAGGAAAGTGAGCAGTCTCCGATAACCATTGTTTGAAAGATAAATTTACAAGAAAGAGAAGAGAAAGTTGTAAGCCATCACTCAAACGGACGTAATCTATGGTAAAGTGATAGAATGTAGTTTCGGGTTAGGACAGGTGGATAGTGCTATTATTTGGTTTGTTGGTGCAGGGTTGACCGGTGCGTAGATTGGGAAGGGTAGATTAGAATACCCAGGATACAGGGGGGAGAGATGGGAGAAGGACCAGGTAAGCACTAACGATTTCTGGGTATGAGGTTGAAAGTGCAGATGTGGGAATACTCTTATGGCAATATGACAAGAAAGTGTTACTGGTTTAGGGTGCTGGCTGGTGGGGCATTCAGGACAGGGTGCATCTGGAGCAGACTTCTAGGGAGTGTGTTGGTGTTCATCCCGTCATAATGTGTTGTATCAGTGGGTAGAGACCCACACAATGAGCGTGAAGGAGATGGACTTCCATCTTTGGGGTGACCAATTCACCCAGAAACAGACAGGTGGGCATCTCTTATGAGCAAGGGTTGTTCATAATAGGGGAGGACAAGCCAGTCTTTCAAGACCTCTTGTTTAATGTAACTATGAATCTGGTCATCCAATGAGTCAAGCCAGGCAGTCATCATGGGCCCCAGGGGCGATGGGGAGGAACAGAATAGACCAAACAGGGGGTATTTAGTGGTCAGTAGAAATATTTTTCATTACCTTATACTGATGGACACAGGACATGGTAAATATCATCAAAATTTATAAAATTATATGGAGTAAATGTAAGCCATATTGTAAAGTATTGACAATATTTAGTAGCTATGTTTCACTATCTGTATAATAGTGATAACAATGCTTACCATCGACATACAAAAAGGTTTTAATATGGGGTGAGGAAAGGGGGAGGAGTTTGGGTATATGAGAGTCTCTTGTATTCTATGTGTGACTTTTAACTGTGACCTAAAAATTCTCTGAAAATTAAATGAAAAATAGTGAGACATTGGGGAATGAGAGGGGAAAGGTGTCATGGTACAGACTGGACACCCAAAATTGCAATGATAAAAGGTAAAAAGTCAAAAAAATTTTTTTAATTTTTCCCCCATTTTTTAAATATTCCAATCCCTTAATTTAATTTAATTTTTAGTTTTTTAAAAAAAGTTTTCATGTATTTTATTACTTACATTTAACTTATCATTATTATTTCATTTTCTTATTAATTGTATTTGGCTATTATATTGGCTTCATCTTTAAAGAGGCTTTGGATCACAAAAGGGTTACAATTGGGGCAGCAGAGGATGGGTTGTGGGGGGTGTCCAGGATGGGGGGTTCATGGGAGGAAGTTCACCTGAACATACATAAAAGGTATATAAATTTGTTCAAATGCCCACGGGGCATGTTCACAGTGGGTGGAGAATCACTCAGTCAATGAGAGAATATTGAATTCCCAGCCACATTCTCCAAGGGAGCAGCAACAGTCTCCCAATTGAAGGGCAGTGTCTAGCTAAGGAGGATGATCCACTGATGGGTCCTTGTTGTTGATGACTAGCCTTAGGAGTCTTTGCTCTTGAAATTGAAACTTAACCTATTGTTATGGGGTGCCTAAGGATTGCCTCCTGAGAGCCTCCTTGTTGCTCAAACGTGGCCTCTCTCTAAGCCAAACTCGGCATATGAATGCATTACTTTCCTCCCAGCATGCGACATGAATCACGGGGATGAGCCTCCCTGGCAATGAGGGATTACTACCAAGTGCCAACTGGCAATATGATGGAAAAAGACCTTGAATAAAAGGGGAAAAAGGTAAAAACATGAGTTCATATGGCTAAGAGACTTCAAAGTGAGTCTGGTGGTCATTCAAGAGGTAACACTTATGCACATCTCAGTAGGACTTCATAGGCTTCCAATGTGGATATCAACCCAAATAGAGGGCCTCCTGGGGGCTCTGGAGACACCCAGGTCCTACATAAGGGTGGATAGCTCCAGAGTTTGGTGCCTTATCAGTGGGCCCTACTTCGGAATCTCTGCTCCTGGGAGTGACAGAGTAGAACTCAAATAAATCTTCTCTGCGCACGGTCCAGCAGTCCCTTCTATTCAAACCTATATGTGGTGCTGGAGTTGGTAGGTGTACCTCCAGGGGCTGGAGTCTTCAGCCTGCCCATGTGCCAGCTGGGCCCAGAATCTTGGTGGAGCTGCAATTCCTACTCTACAGCTCAATGGACTCACCCAGGACACCTGGCGGGGAAATGATGATAACAACCATCAACAGGGAATGGAGAGAGTCTGCAGCTGCAGGCAGGATAATCCCATCCATCTTATTGATGGGATATAAGCGCCCTCTTACTTGGAATTGGAGTGGACATTACCATCCCAGACGCCTCAGGATTGGGGGGAGACATATGGACTAGAGTAGACTTACTGGTATTCTGTTATAGACATATTGTGATTTAAGCAATGGAAGAAATTACAACATTAATGTGGAGCCAGTGTCTAGTGGACAATTTCGGGCAGGGATAGGGAAAAGCAGTTGTAATAAAGGGGCTTTTTGGGACTTGGGAATTATCCTGAGGGATATTGCAACGTATAGTCTATCTTACATCAGCATATAACATGCAGAACTGTGTGTGTGAGAGACTGGTCTACAATGAGAACTATGGTCCGTGCATAATGGTAAAGCCCCAAGATGTGTGTATCCATAGCAGGTAATGTGCCTCACTAATGAAAGGTGTTTATGTGGTAGGTTGTGGGAGGTGTGGGAGGTGGGGCATATGGGAATCCATATAATTTTTGTGTAACATTTATCTAATCTAAGAATCTTTTTTAAAAAATGTATTGGCAAAACTTGTGCATATATATTGTATTTCAAAATATTTTTTCATACCATTGAAAATGAGAAGACAACCAAAATGTCTACATAATAATTAGTGGGAAAATACAAGTATTAAATGGTTTTTATATTATGAACTCAATTATGTAAAATGACATGTATAATAAAAATGTATCTAAAATGGCAATGACAAGGAATGGGTACCCTCATCCACTGCTGGTGGGATTGTAGAATGGTCCAGCCACTATGGAGGACATTTTGGTGAATCCTCAAAAAACTAACTATAGAACTTCCATATGATCCAGCGATTCCATGGCTGGGTATATACCCTGAAGAGTTGAAAGCAAAGAAACAAACAGATATATGCACACCAATGTTCATAGCGGCATTGTTCACTATTGCCAAAAGTTGGAATCAACCCAGTTGCCCAATCAACGGATGAATGGACAAACAAAATGAGGTACATACATACAATGGAATATTACTCAGCTGCAAGAAGGAATAAAGTCTTAACATGCAGGTAACATGGATGAATCTTGAAGACCTTATGTTGAGTGATGCAAGCCAGGCATTGAAGGAAAACAGTACATGACCTCACTGATTTGAATTAAGGAAATTGAGCAGTCTCAGAGAGCTATTGTCTGTAAGATATGTTTACAAGAAATAGAAAAGGAAGAGAATGTTGTGAGCCATCACCCATATGGAGTAATCTATGGTAAAGTGATAGAGTGTAGTTGTGTATTGAAAAGGTAGGACAGGAGGGTAGTGATATTATTGGGTTTGGTGGTGCAGGGTTGACAGGTGAGTATATTGGGAAATGTGGGTCAGAAGGTCTAGGATACTGGGTGGAGGGTTGGGAAAGTGACCAGGTGAACAATGGGATTTGTAGTATGTTTTTACGTGTACTTCCAGAGACTGGGGATTTGTGGGTGTGAGGTTGAAAGTATATATGTGGAAATGCTCTTATGGCAATGACAAGGAAGGGTCACTGGTTTAGGGTATTGGTTGGGGTGCCTTCAGGACAGGTCGCACCTAGACCAGGCTTCTAGGGAGTGTGTGATTGTTCATTCTGTCCTAATGTGTTGTGTCAGCGGGTGGAGACCCACATAATGAGCGGGAAGGAGTTGGGCTCCCATCTTTGGGAGGACCGTTTTGTTCAGAAATAGACAGGTGGGAGTATCTCAAGAGCAAGGACAGTTCCTAATAGGGGAGGACAAACCAGTGTGTAAAGACCTCTTGTTGCATGTAACCATGAATCTTGTCATCCAAAGAGTCAAGCCTGGGGGTTGTCATGGGCCTCAAGGTGATGGGGTGGGAGGAATACAATAGATCAAACAGGGAGTATTTAATGGTCAGTGGAAATGTTCTTCATTACCATACACTGATGGACACAAGACATGGTAAATATCATCAAGATTTATAAAAGCATAAGGTCTAAAATATAAACCATAGTGTAAACCATTGACAATGTTTAGTAGCTATGTTTCACTATTTGTATATCAGTTATAACAATGCTACCATCCACATATAAAAATGTGGGGGTGGGGGAAAGGGGAAGGGTGTTGGATATATGAGAGTCTCCTGTATTCTTTATGTGACTTTATCGTGACCTAAAACTTCTTTGAAAACAAAATGAAATATAGTGAGACCCTGGGGAATGAGAGGGGGAAGGAGCCACAGAACAGACTGGACAACAGATATTGCAGTAATGAAAGGCAAAAGGTCAAAAACATTTTTTTTTTAATATTTTTTCATTTTTTAAATATCCCAGTCATTTGTTTTTATTTTAGTTTTAGTTTTTTCTTTAATTTTTATGTATTTCATCTCTTACATTTAATCTTATTATTATTTCACTTTCCTATTAATTGTATTCAGCTATTGTAATGCCTTTACCTTTAAAGAAGCTTTGGATCACAGAAGGGTTAGAACTGGAGTGCGGATGATCATTGGTGTGGGGTGTCTTTTTTAAAAATAAATTTAATAATTTTTTTTAAAAAAAGATACTTAGATTACATAAATGTTACACAAAATATATGGGGATTCCCATATGCCCCACCTCCCACACCTCCCACAACCTCCACATAAACATCCTTTATTTGTGTGGCATATCATCTGCAATGGATATACACATCCTGGGGCTTTGCCATTAAGCATGGACCACAGTTCACATTGTAGGCCACACTCTCTCCCACACAGTTCTGCATGTTATATGATTATATGAATGGTCTATATCTGTCATTTCAATATCACTCAGGACTATACTCAAGTCCAAAAAAGTCCCTGTATTACAACTGCTTTTCCATCTCCCTACCCCCAGAACATCCAGTGGCCACTGGCTCAATATTAGTATTGTAATTTCTTCCATTGCTTGAATCACAGTATGTCTATAATAGAATACCAGTAAGTCCACTCTAGTCCATACCTCTTCCCCCAATCCTGAGGAGTCTGGGAGGTGATGTCCACTCCACCTCCAGTTGAGAGGGGGCTTATATCCCATGGATAAGATACATGGGATTATCCTACCTGCAGCTGCAGTCTCTCTCCATTCCCTGGGATGGCCGTTGTCCTTCATCCTCTCCCCATCATGTGTCCGGGGTGAGTTGATTGAGCTGAAGAGTAGGAGTTGCAGCTCAACTGAGATTCTGGGCCCAGCTGGCACACAGACAGTCCAGATGTACACATACAAACTCCAGCACCATGTATCGGTTTGAATAGAAAGGACAGATGAACCATGTGCAGGAAAGACATATTTGAGTCCAACACTGTCACTCTCCAGAGCACAAATTCCAAAGTAGGGCCCACTGGCAAGTCACCATACTCTCGAGCTATCCACTCTGACATAGGACCTTCATGTCTCCAGGGCCCTCAGGAGCCCCTCTATTTGTGGTGATATCCACTCTGGAAGCTTATGAGGTCTTACTGAGAGGAGCGTTAGTGTTACCTCTGGGATGACCTCCTGACTCACTTTGAAGTCTATTAGCCATATGAAGTCATTTCTCTTTACCTTTTCCCACTTTTATTTGTTGTCTTTTTCCTGTCATATTGCCAGTTGGCACTTGGTAGTAATCCTTCTGTGCCATGGAGGTACATCCCTGGGAGTTATGTCCCATGGTGAAAGAAAGGTAATGCATTCATATGCCGAGTTTGGCTTTGAGTGAGGCTACATTTGAGCAACAAGATGGCTCTCAGGAGGCAACCCTTAGGCATCAAATAACAATAGGCTACATTTCAGCTTCAAGAGCAAAGATGCCTAAGGGTAGTCATCAATAACAAAGGCCCATCAGTGGATCATCCTCCTTTTCCAGACACTGTCCCTGCACTTGGGATACTGTTGCTGCTCCCTTGGAGAATGTGGCAGAGCTCTCCAGGATGGGAATTCAGTATTCTCTCATTTATTGAGTGATCCTCTACCCACTGTGACAATGCCCCATGAATATTTGAACAAATTTATATACCTTGAATTTATGTTCAGTTGAACTTCCTCCCATGAACCCCTGTCCCCTACACCCCCCACCAACAATCCGTTCCCACCCCAGTTTTACTCTTCTGTGATCCAAAGCTTCTTTAAAGATGAAGTTAATAGAATAGCCAAATACAATTAATAGGAAAATGAAATGTTAATGATAAGTTTAAATATAGGAGATAAAATACATGAAAACTTTTAAAAAATTAAATTAAATTAAAAGATTGGGGTATTTAAAATATGAAAAATTAAAAATTAAAAAAATTAAATATATATATATTTTTTTACTTTTTCCCTTTTATCACTGCAATATCTGGTGACCAGTCTGTACTGTGGCACCTTCCCCCTCTCATTCCCGTGTCTCACTATTTTTCATTTTGTTTTCAAAGAAGTTTTAGGTCAGAGCAAAGTCACACACAGAACAGAAGAGATTCTCATATACTCAACCTTCTCCCCCTTTCCTCACCCCATATTAAAATCTTTTTATATGTGCCTGGTAGCATTGTTATAACTGATATACAGATAGTGAAACATAGCTACTAAAGATTGTCAATAGTTTACACTGTGGTTTACATTTTAGACTGTACACTTTTTAAAATTTTAATGATATTTACCATGTCCTGTGTCCATCACTGTAAGGTAATGAAGAACATTTCCACTGACCACTAAATACTCCCTGTTTGATCTATTCTGTTCCTCCCACCCCATCCCCCCAGGCCCATGACAACTCCCTGGCTTGACTCATTGGATGACAAGATTCATAGTTACATGCAACCAGAGGTCTTGACACACTGGTTTGTCCTCCTCTATTAGGAACTGCCGTTGCTCTTGAGAGACCCCTGCCTATCTATTTCTGAATGAATTGGTCCTCCCAAGGATGGGAGTCCAACTCCTTCCTGCTCATCATGTGGGTCTCCACCCACTGATACAACTTATTATGACAGGATGAACACTCACACACTCCCTAGAAGCCTGCTCCAGGTGCATCCTGTCCTGAATGCCCCCACCCAACCAACACTCTAAACCAGTGACCCTTCCTGGTCATATTGCCATAAGACCATTTGTACCTCTGTTCTTTCAACCTCATACCCACAAATCTCAAGTGTTCACCTGGTCCCTCTCCCATCTCCCCCCCAGTATCCTGGGTATTCTAACCCACACTTCCCAATCTACCCACCTGTCAACCCTGTACCACCAAACCCAATAATATCACTACCCACCTGCCCTATCCTTTCAATATGCAACTACACTCTATCACTTTACCATAGATTACATCTGTATGGGTGATGGCTCACAGCATTCTCTTCTCTTTCTCTTTCTTGTAAACCTGTCTTACAGACAATAGCTCTCTGAGACTGCTCAATTTCCTTATTTCATATCAGTGAGGTCATGTAATGTTCACCCTTCAAGGCCTGGCTTGCTTCACTCAACATAAGTTCTTCAATATTCATCCATGTTATCCCATGTGTTGGCACTTTATTACTTCTTGCAGCTGAGTAATATTCCATTGTATGTATGTACCACATTTTGTTTATCCATTCATCTGTTCATGAGTGCCTGGGTTGATTCCAACGTTTGGCAATAGTGAACAATGCTGTTGTGAACATTGGTATGCATATATCTGGTTGTGTCTTTGCTTGAAGGATGTTTATGTGGGAGGTTGTGGGAGGTATGGGAGGTGGGGCATATGGAATCCCTATATTTTTTTGTGTAACATTTATGTAATCTAAGTAACTCTTAAAAAAAAAAAAAAAACGTTGAGTCAGCTAAGAAAAAAAAAAAAAGATCTCCAAAAAGATTCTCCCAAAAGATTCTGGAGTAACATGCCCCAGGCTTTTCAGAGGGTGTTCTATCATATAATACATGACCTTCTCCATGGCCTTCAACCTGGACAAAGGGCAATCAACCTTCAGATCATACAGCAGAGGAAGGAGTTCCTGTGAAAAGCTTATATGAATATCTAATTTTTTTTCACAAACACCCTACATCATACAGGCACCCAAAGCAGAGTGCTACTAATATAGTATTCACACATCTCCTCCTAATAACAGCCAGACCCTTAGAAGGTTAAGTTGACAACTTTGGTTGAATCACATTTGTGTACATTTGGCCTCTGAATGCCTTAGTGCATGGTACTGATATGAGTATTTTTTAAAGGTGATTATTTTGTAATAATATCAAATGCATAAAAATTGCAAATAGTAAAATCCCTTCAGTAAGATTTCCCAGTTATAATTTTACCATTTCTGCCCACTAAGCAAACAATTCACAAAAATTGCCCCAGTATATTTATCTCCAAAAGGCCACTTTTCTAGAAAACCTCAAATCAGGAAATCCACTTTTCTTCAATGAAGTAATATCATCCATAGACCCCTTCAACTTTAAAAAAAAAACTTAATAAATTCTTTTTATTCTAGTAATATAGACATGATTTAATTTTCTCCCACTTTTAAGTGTATTCTTCAATGGTATTATCTACATTCATATTATTGCTATCTTTGCCACCATCCATGAGGAAGATTATTCATGACCCCAAACAAACTCATTTAAGCCCAAACTCCCTATTTACTCCTCCCCACAACCCTCAGTAAATTCTAATCTAATTTCTGTCTCTATGAGTTCACTTCTTTAGATATTTCATAAAAGTGGATTCAAAAAATATTTATGCTTCTGTGTTTATTTCATGAACATAATTATTTCAATGTCCATTCTTGTTGGAGCATGTATCAGAATTTCATTTTTTTAATGGTTGAATAATATTTCATTTTAGGTATATACCATGTTTTATTTATCCATTGATCTCTTAATGGCCACTTGTGTTGCTTCTCCCTTTCAGCTATTGTGAATAATGCTGTTATGCACATTACTGTACAAGAATTTTTTGAGTCCCTGTTTTCAATATTTTTTGATTATATACCTAGAGGTGGAATTGCCTGCTCTGTGTTTTTGAGAAACTGCCAAATGGTATTCAACCTCTGCTGCATCATTTTACACTCCCACCCACGATTTGCAATTGTTTTGATTTCCCCACTTCTTCACTGACATTTGTTATTTTCAATTTAAAAAACAATAGCCATCATAATGGGTATGAAGTTGTATCACATTGTGGGGTTTTATTTTGTTTTTGTTTGTTTGTTTGTTTGTTTCTTTGTTTTGTTTTTTACCAAGAGGTGCCAGGGATTGAACCCAGGTCCCTCCATATGGAAGCAGGACACCCAACCATTTGAGCCATATCCGTCCCACTCTCATTGTGGTTTTAATTTGCATTTCTCTGATAAACAATGATGTCAAACATCTTTTAATGGCCTTATTGGTGGTCTGTATACCTTCTTTGGAGAAATGGAGATTCATGTCTTTTGCTCATTAAAAAAAAATTGTTTGGTTTGTTGTAGCCATCCTTCATATATATTGGATATATATTGGATATCAAACCCTTATATTTACAGCTATTTTTCCCATTCTGTAGATTGTCTTTTTCACTTTCTTGATAATGTTCTTTGATGCATAAGTTCATATTTTTGATGAATTCTTGTTATGTACACAAATTAACCTTGTGAATTTTACTTTAAATTATCTCTTCTAAACTAACTTAAACACCACAGGGCAGATGATTGGCTGTATTTTTTGCCAGTATAATGCCCTCACCAGCACAGCCCTGGGTTAAAATGACCATGATTTCTCTCAGGAATGTTGCATAATAACGAGACTAGAAAGACAAAAGGTAACATAAAAATGAGTAAGAAAAAATATACTAATTTATTATGTAAAATGCCCCCTTAAAAACATGCAATAGAACTTTTTTTTGGAACAATACATTTTTTTAAGAGTAAATATTATAAAGAAGGAATTGTGTGTTTCTTGGAATTAGTCTATGTTGTTTACAATATTTAATCTCTTTGGGTGTAATTGTTCATAGTATTCTCTTATAACCCATCTTATTTCTGTAAGGTTGGTAGTAAAGTCATCACTTTCATTACTAATTTTAGTTTAATTAATCTATCTCTTGTTTTTTCAATTTTGTTGATGTTTTAAAACACCCAACTTTTATGTGTATTGCTTCTATGGCTTTTATATTCTTTAATTCATCTCTGTTCTAATTTTTATTTCCTTCCTCCTACAGCTTTAGGATTAGTTTATTCTTATTGTGTATTTCTTTAAGATGTAAAATTACATTCTTGATCTGAGATCGTTATTCCTCTTTAACATAGGTGTTTATGGCTATAGATTTCTCTATTAGCAATGTTTTCAGTGTATCTGATAAGTTTTGTATTTATTTCTGTTTATCTCAAATCTTTTTTTTTTTTTAATTTTCCCTTCTGATTTCATCTCTGACACACTGGTTGTTGAAGACTTTGTTCAATATTCACATATTTGTGAACTTTCCATTTTTTCTTCTGTTATTGACTTCTATTTTCATTCCACTTTTGTCAAATAAGATACTTATGATTTCAGTGTTTCTGTTTATGCTTGGGGTAACATGTTCTTTCCTGGGAATTTTCCATATGTAATTGAGAAGAATTTATATTCTTTTGGATATAGTTGGTTTTGAGTATTGTTCAAATCCTCTATTTCCTTATTGATCATCTGTCTAGTTCTTCTATGTATTTGTGAAAGTAGGAAATTGAACATTCCAAATATTATGGTATAGCTGTTTATTTCTCCATTCAAAACTCTCATTTTTATTGTCCAAATAACTTTGGTTCTCTGTGGTTCCTTGCATATATATTAATTATTAGTATATATTCTTGATATATTGATCATTTTATAGATATAATATATACTTGTTTGATTTAATTTTGTCTAATATGACTAACCAGCCTGGCTTGCTTCTGGTTACCGTTTGCTTGAAGAATTTCAGTATTGTTTTCCATTCTTTCATTTCCAATCTCTTTGGGCCTTATAAATGGGATGAATATGGAGAAAGAGAAAGAGAAAGTAACAGAAGCAAGAAACTGAAAGCAACAAAACCTGGAAGAGAAGGGGAAGAGAAGGGAAAGACCAGCAAATGATACATGTGACTTGCCATGTGACAGAGGAGTCCAGGATTGCCAACAGCTGGTCTTCAGGAAGAAGGCATCACCTGATGATGCCTTGGTTTGGAAATTTTTCTTAGCCTCAAAACTATAAGCTTGTAAGTTGATAAATTCCCTTTGTTATAAACTGACCCATTTCATGGTGTCTGCATTTTGGTAACCTAGTAAACTAAAACACTTGGGTTGATTTCATCTTTCGGCTGTTATGAATATTGCTGCTATGTGCACTTCTGAACTACTCTCTGTTTAAGTTCCTGTTTTTCCATTCTTTTTAGAATATACCTAGAAGTAGAACCCCAGGTCATATGGTAGTTATTCTTTGTAGAAATGTCTACTTAAGTCAGCCATGAAACCATATGGTCCTAAGCTTTGCTTTCTTGGGAGGTTTTTGGTTACTGATCCAATCTTTATTTTGTCTTCTAAAATTTTCTACTTCTTGAATCAGTTGAGGCAATTAGTATGTTTCTGGGAATTTGTCCCTTTTTAAAATTTATCTAAATGTTAGCATACAGATGATCTTTTTTTAAAAAAAAAATTATAGTAATCTATTTTATTCAACCTTATATATCTAAAATCTATGTATTTCAATGTAAAATTATTAAGGAGATATACTTTCTATTTTTCATACTAAAGCTTCCAAATCTGGTGCATTTTGCAATTATGGTGCATCTTTTTCTTTTTAACAATTTATTGAAGGATATCATTCATATATGAACATACATAAACCATAAGTTTCAGTAAACATCATGATCTTACAAAACATACATGCATAACA
Source organism: Tolypeutes matacus (assembly GCA_026826555.1). Lineage (NCBI taxonomy): Eukaryota > Metazoa > Chordata > Mammalia > Cingulata > Chlamyphoridae > Tolypeutes > Tolypeutes matacus. Next base: position 3,150,440 of record JAKSZT010000774.1, on the reverse strand, counting down.
TCATACAGAGCTCCCACACATCACCCCTCCACACAACCACCCTGCATTGTTGTGAAACATTTGTTAACAAATCATGAAAGAAGAGCATCAAAGTATTACTAATAACTATAGTCTATCTTCCTCCCCTATACATTTTTAAGGATTTATTTATTTACTTTTTTCCATTTTCACCCCCTTCCCCCATTTTTGCTGTTTCTGTGTCCATTCGCTGGGCAACTCTCTGTGCCCATTTCCTGCCCTCTCTTCTCATCCTTCTTCCCCTGTCTTCACTGGGATTCATTCTTCGGAATCTCCAATGTGGGAGAGTGGCATCCTACCATCTGCACCACCTTAGTTTCTGGTTTTGAGGTGTGTCTCATCTTAGCTCTCCATTGTGTCACTCTCCTGTTACATCAACATCTTGCTGTGTGGCTCATGGGGCCTGGCGGTGCACCTTTGCACATGGCCTGGTGGCTCACCCACTCATTGGGCCTGGCAGCACACAGGCAGATGGGACCTGGTGGGCCACTGGTTCACAGGGCCTGGCAGCTCACCCACACATGGGGCCTGGTGGCACACCAATGCACAGGGCCTGGTGGCTCACCCACCTGTGGGGCCTGGTGGTGTACCCATGCATGGTACCTGGCAGCTCACCAGCAGATGGTGCCTAATGGCACCAACTCATGGGGCCTGATAGCACACCCACATACAGGGCCTGGTGGCCCTCACACCTTCTATATTTTTCTTTTTTTTAATTTTTACTGGGAGTTCCTGGGGATTGAACCCAGGTCCCTCCATATGGGAGATGGACACCAACCACCTGAGCCACATCTGTCCCCTGCTATATCTCTCAAAGACAACCAAAGATATCCAAAGTTACAGTCTTTTCCCATACCAAATGGTCATATAATAAATCGGGCTTAGTTTATCACCAGCATCCTAAAAACCAGATCTAGGGAGAAAAACTAGGTCTGGGGACACATGTATGGTTTCTAATATAGTGAATGTTTAGCCTACCCTGATTATCACAAAACCAGGACAACAAAATATTCACATATAAAGTTGATCTTAATATCTTCATCATTCTTTCTATTTCTAAAAGGTCAGCAGTAATATCCACCCAATTATTTATGGTTTTTATTTGCATGCTCTCTTTTTTATTCTTTGTGAGTCTGTCTAATATATACCAAATTTATTGGTATTTTCAAAGAACTAAATTTTCTTTTCATAGATTCCCCATATTATTTTTCCATTCTTGATTGCAGTTACCTCCCCTCTAATCTTTATTGTTTCTTTCCTTCTGCTCCCTTTGGGTTTACTTTGCTCACCTTTTTCTATTTCTTCTAGTTGTGAGGTTAAGTTATTGTTTGGAAATCTTTATTCTTTGAAAAATTAAGCATTTAGAGCTATGTATTTTCCTCTCAGAAATGTCTGTTGCATTCCATAAGTTTTGCTTTTTTATGTTTCCATTTTCATTCACCTCAAGGTATTTCCTCTTTTCCTTGTGAATTCTTCTTTGACAAGTTATTTATTTAAGAATGTGTATAGTTTTGAAAAAGCTACTATAGGGAGGAGCGGCAAGATGGCGTTGGTGTAGGAGGGCGCACACTGCAAGCTCCCAGAGC
>JAKSZT010000774.1:3089232-3138836 GCA_026826555.1 Tolypeutes matacus | reverse complement strand
CTATGGACTAGAGTGGACTTGATGGTATTCTCTTGTTCACATATGGTGATTCTAGCAATGCAAGAAATTATAACAATGAGGTGGAGCCAGTGGCCACTTGACACTTGACATAGCACTGCCCCCCATGTCAGGGATGGGCATAGAACCTCTAGAGTGCCCAACAATCTAATCTATGTGGGCTGAATACACTTGCAGTTGCTCTGAGAGGCTGAGGGAGTACTGCCCTTAAGGGTATGTGAATGGAACCTCTGATGCCCAATAGTTCAATCTCTGTAGTCCAATAGTACCTGCTGTTGCCTGGAGAGGCTGAGGAAACCCCAGTCACCTTCAATCCTATTAGGGGGTAGATGTGGATCCACAGGTGTCCAACAGTCCAGTCAATGTAGGCTGAAAGCACTTGCCTTTGCCCAGAGAGGCTGAGGAAACACCATCCCCCTCCTATCCTATTTTGTGATGGGTCTGGACTCACAGGTACCTAACAGTTAAGTCTCTGCAGGTCAGAAGTGCCTGTCTTTGCTAAGAAAGGCTGAGGAAACCCAGTTCCCCTCCTATCCTACTTGGGAGCAGGGATGGAGCTATAGGTGTCTGACCATTCAATCTGTGTGGGCCAAAACACCTGCAGTTACCCAGAGAAGCTGGGGAAGCACAGTCCCTCTCTTGTACTATTGGGTGTAGGAGTCACAGGTGCCCAACAGTTGAGTTTGTGCAGACCAAAAATGCCTGCAGTTGCCCTGAGAGACTGAGAAAACACCATTCCACTCCTGTCCTATGTGGGAGCAGAGGTGGCGATGGAATCAAAGGCACTCAACAAACCAGTTCATGTGGGCTGAAAGCACATGTACTTTCCCAGAGAGGCCAAGGAAACACAGCTCCTCTCCTATCCTACTGAGGTGTGGAGATGGAGCCCCAGTTGTCTGACTATTCAGTCTGTGCCAGTCAAAAGTGTCTGCAGTTACCCAGAGAGGCTGGAGCAGGTCCCCCACATTCCTCCCTGTCAGAGGTGGGGTTGAAGACTAGGTTAAGACTGCAATCTGATATTGGTGGAAAAAAGACAATCCCTAACTTCACTGTAATTTTCAGTCAGCCCTTCTTCCCCTCATGCCAGGGGCAGAGTTAAAATAGCAGCTTCTGGCTTTCTGACTTGGACAGGTTCAAACTTTAGCTCTTCTTGGGATTATACTTTAGCTGGCTGATTTTACTAATCAGTAACTGAAGTTGGTGACCAACCATCTTTTCCTCCCCCATTTATGGGAAATGGAGCTTCCACCTCCAGCCATGGAATAGCTCCTCACTGGCTTGTGCTTTCAGAATAGGATGGGCACTGGCTTCCATGGCATGGCCTGTAGTTTCCTGGAGAGGATGATGCAGGTCTCACCAGCTTCCTCTCTGCCAGAGGGGGCTGGGGTTTATGTTAGCATTGCCATCTAAAATCTAAACATCTTACATATTACATCTAAACAAGCTGGTCCCTACCAGTACTGTGATTTTGAGTCAGCCCATTTCCCCTCATGCTAGAGGCAGAGTTAAAATGGCAGCTACTGCCTCTTTCTGACTTGGACAGGTTTAAACATTAGCTGTTCTTAGGATTATACTTTAGCCAGCTGAATTTACTAATCAGTAGCAGAAGTCATTACCTAAACTTCTCTTCCTTCCCAGTTTTTGGGAAGTGGAGCTTTCTTTTTTTAAAAAAATATACTTTTTAAATATTTTTAAAAAGATACTTAGATTCCATAAATGTTATATAAAAATTATAAGTGATTCCCATATGCCCCACTCCCAAACTATCCCATATTTTTCCACATTAACACCATCCTTCATTAGTGTGGTATATTTTTCACAATTGATGAACACATTTTGAAGCATTGCCACTGAGTGTGGATTATAGTTTACATTATAGTTTATACTCTTTCCCACACAATTTTGTAAATTATGATAACTCTTTTAGAGTTGCATTGCTAGTTGTTGTTTGGTAGTAATCCCTTGTACCTGTCATTGCAATGTCATTTAGGACAATTCCTAAGTCCTGAAAATGTCCCCATATTGCACCTGTTTTTCCCTCTCCCTCCTTTCAGAACCTCCAGTGGCCACTGCCTCCACATCAATGATAAAAGTTCTTCCATTGCTAGGATCACAAGAAGTCTATTCTAAAATCCTAGTAAGTCTACTCTAGTCCATCATTCATTTCCCAATCCTGAGGACTCTGGGATGGTGATGCCCACTCCACCTCTAATTGAGAGGAGTCCATGGGGTAGATGGATGGGACTATCTTCCTTGCATTTTCAGATACTTTCTGTTCCTTAGGATGGTCATTGTCTATCATCATCTCCTTGGTAGTTGTCCTGGGTTAGTCCAATGAACTGAAGAGTAGATGTTGCAACATTGTTGAGATTCAGGGTCCAGCTTTCACGTGGACAGACCAAAGACTTAAGTGTCATGGATATACACATAACGACTCTAGCACTAAGTATAGATTCAAATAGAAGGGGAAGATGAGCCAAGTGTAGTGAATCCACAACTAAGTCCAACTCTACCACTGGGGAGTGTAAATTCCCAAGTACAGACCACTGGCAGGGCACCAACTCCCTGAGATGTCTGCCTTGCATTTAGCATATAGATGTCTCTGCTACTTGGGGCAAAATTTACTTTGGAAATCAACGAGATCCTGCTGAGATGTGCATAAGCATTACCTCTGTAATAACCTCCTGACTCACTTTGAAGTCTCTTAGCCATATAAACTCATTTGTCTTTTCCCTTTACCCCTTTTGGTCAAGATCTTTTAGAGCTGCATTGCTGCTTGTTGCTTGGTAGCAATCCCTTGGTTCCAGGGAAGCTCATCCCTGGGAGTCATGTCCCACAGTGGGGGGAAGGTAATGCATTTGTATGCTGAGTTTGGCCTACATAGAGTCCACATTTGAGCAACAAGGAGGCTCTGAGGAGGCAACTGTTAGGCACCCTAAAATAATGGGCTAAATTTCAATTTCAAAAGTAAAGTTTCATAAGTACAGCCATCAATATTAAGGGCACATCAACGGTCCATCCTCCTTCACTAGTCACTGCCTCTGTACTCAGGGGATTCTTGCTGTCCCATTAGAGAATGTGGCAGAGTTCCCCAAGACGGGAATTAGATATTCTTTTGATTATTGTGTGAATCTCCACCCACCATGACAATGCCCCATGAATACTTGAACAAATTTATATGCTTTAAAGGTATGACCCAGGTGAACCTCCTCCCATGCATCCCCCATCACTGACACCCTGCACCAGTGATCTTCCCCTGCCACAGTTGTGATCCCCTTCTTTGATCCTAAACTCTTCAAAAATTAAGCTAAGGAAATAAGTAAATACAATTAATAAGAAAATGAAACAATAATTATAGTTTTAAAAATAACAAAAAAATGCAAAAAATATATATAAATTTGCAATATAAAAAGCAATTTAAAAACATAAAACATTAGTTTTTTTTTTTTTTTTTTAAAGATTTTATTTATTTATTCATTCACCACCACCACCACCACCACCACCACCCCCGCTGCCCGGGCTCGCAGGGTTAGCCAACCAGGCCGTGCGGGCGGGCCCGCCCCCACCAGGAGGCCCCAGGAACCCAACCCGGGGCCCCCCATATGGTAAACGGGAGCCCCACTGATTGAGCCACAGCCGCTTCCCAAAACATTAGTTTTTGACAGTATGTCTTTCATCACTGTAACTTCTATTATCGTGTATGTACAGTGACATTTTTTTTTTCTGTTCATTCTCCTGGTGTCTTATGTTTTTCATTTTGTCTTCAAAAAGGCTTTAGTTTACAGAAAACTCATGTACAGAATATAGGGGAATACCATATACCCAATATTCTCCCCCTTTTCCCCTTTTTCCTATTAATAACATTTTACATGTGGATTGTCACGGGATTCCCGCCGTTCACGGAGGCGATGAAAGAAATACACTGAGACAGCAGAGTGGAGGGCAAGCTGCTCAAGACAGCTGCGACTAGTTTATTCTTAGGGAGGCTTTTTTCCGTCCTTGTGCAAAAGTTATTATCAGCAAAAATATGCTTACCCCAGTCGGTTTGGTGGCGGATCTAAAACTGGACTTCTTTATGGCCCTGAACTGGCGTCCTGAGACCAAAACCAAAAACACTCCCCTTGGAAATGTTTCTATATTTTGATCCTGTTGCTCTTTGCTAATCTCTGAGTGATGGCGACTACTTTCAGATCGTCACATCCCCTTGCCTCTTCAGGCCTTCCTGTAGGGTCCTTTTGCACACTTAGAGTTTCAGTCCCAGATCCCGTGCCCCAAAAGTGGATGGTATATTTGTTATAATTGATGAATAAATATTGAAACATTGCTCCCAACCATGGTCAATGATTTACATTATGGTTTACATTTGGGGCCATACACTTTTATAAATTTTCATTAAATTTAAACATTGCCTGTATCAATCATTGCAAGGTCATATAGTACACTTCCATTTTCCCCCAAATGCCCCATGTTCCGTCTATTCTATTCATCCTTCCCCCTCTGCTCGGGACCCATGGCAACCACCAAACTTCGTTCCTTGAGGAATAAAATTCATAGTTACTTGCAACAACATTGAAGGCTTGGCATACTGGCTTGTCTTCCCCATTAGGCATTGCCTAAGCTCCCAAGAGACTCTAACCCCTCTATTTGAGAACACAGCAAGACTCCCCAGGATATGAGTCCAACACCTTCTTCCTCATTATGTGGGTCTCCACCCACAGATACAACACACTATAACAAGATAAACACTCACACACTCCCAAGAAGACTGTCCCAGGTGTGCCCTGTCCCAAATGCCCCCCACATTCAACACCCTAAACCAGCAACGCTCCCCTGCCATATTGCTAAAAGAATATTTCCAACATTCCCATGAACAAGGTATATTCTTCCATTTACTTAGGTCTTTTTTATTTCTTTTTACACTGTTGTGTAATTTTCTGCATACAAGTCATTTACATCTTTAGTTAAATTGTTTCCTAGGTATTTGATCCTTTTAGTTGCTATTGTAAATAGGGTCTTCAAATATATTCACCCATTGTGTGGGCTGGCATTTTACATTTATGATAAATTCCTTTGAGGCACAAAAGCTTTTAATTTTTTTAAAGACCCATGTATTTATTATTTTTGTTTTGTTTCTTCTGCATTGGATGTAAACTCTAAGAAACCATTGCCTAACACGAGGTCCTGAAGATGCTTCTTATTTTATCTTCCCCAAAGATTCACTGCCAGTGATCCTGAACTCCTGTCACATGACAGGGCACAATGGCAGTTTCTGCTGTTTCTCTGCCTTCTCCATTAGGCTTTACTGATTTCAGCTTCTGGCTGCTACATCTGTGGTTTTCTTTCTGAGCTTTTTTTGTGTTCTTTTTTCTGTGCCTCTGTTCTTGGCTGATTTCCAGGCTCTGGCCTTCAGTAACTCTCTCTCAGCCACTGGGGATTTCTCATTACATTTGTGGCTTCTTTTCTGTATATCCATCCTGTTTATACTCCAGTTTGAGGATTAAGACCTACCCTGGGTCAGCCTTACTGAAGTAAACTAATTCAAATTATCCCACCTGTAATAAGTTTGCAACCAATGGAATGGATGAGGTTTAAGAACATGATTTTCTTGGTGCACATGTAGTCTCAAACTACCACAGGTTAACATCTTTATAATTATTACATCTTCTTATTCAGCTGCACTCCACTGGACTTGCACACATATCTGCTCCCAGGATTGGTGGCCAGCTGGTCTGAAATCAACTGAACTTCCATAGATGCATCCTTTCTCTGTATGGACTTTATCATGAAGCAAGCCAGTCAGTACTCATACACATGGATTTTCAGTACTCAAAAGGCAAGAAAGGGGCAACTCCATTGTACAAGTACTTACATTCCTCTGATTTTACAGTCCCAATGACTAAAGCATTCATAATGCTGGTCCCATTCAGGGGGTGGATAAAGTCTCCTTGATAAAAAGTACCTGAAAAGTCACATTAGAAGGCTGTGGTGGCTTGGCATTATTTGTGAATTCCAGAGATAGATATTGGATTATATTTGTGAACTGCTCTGTTCCACTGAGTGTGATTAAATTATGATTTGTGCTTTGATTGCACCACATCAGTAGGGCATTGAGTCCCCACAATTTGGTTGGTGGGGACTCTCAGACAAAAGACATGGCAAAGGGCAGAGTTGGAGTTCTGATGCTGAGTTTTGAGCTGGAACCTGCAAAGTGAACACACAGGAGAAGAACAGAAAGGAATACAGGGGACTCTTAGACATGGCAGAAACCCTGGGGAGAGAGACAGAGCCATTCACTGATAGTCTACAGCTGGCCTTGTGGAGAAAACAGAGGAGCTGAGTCCAGAGAGAAGCAAGCCCTGGGAAGAGAGGAATCCAGGAAGTCTGAACCCTCACAGATGTTGGCAGCCATTTTGCTTCAACACATGGCAATAGACTTTGGTGAGGGAAGAAACTTACACTTTATGGTCTGGTAACTGTAAGCTTCTACCCCAAATAAATCCCTTTATAAAACCAACAGATTTCTGGTATTTTGCATCAGCACCCTTTTGGCTGACTAATACAAAAGCATAGGTTGGGAAGTGGATGTGCCTCAAGCAGTTGGGTGCCCATCTACCACATGGTAGGATTTTGGTTCTGTTCCTGGTGCCTCCTAAAGCAGATGAGCAAGACAGTTAGTAGATGTAGTGGGCTGGTATGGTGAGCTGATGCAACAAGATGAGGCAACAAGATTATTCAGTGAGATGATGTAATGAAGAGACACAATGAAAGACGCATCAATTGAGAGCAGAGGTGACTCAAGCCATTGGGCACCTCCCTCCCATGTGGGAGTTCCTGGGTTTGGTTCCTGGTGCTTCCAAAAAAAAAGACAAGCACACAATGAACAGACACAAAGAGAAGACATCAAGTGCAAGCAACAAAGGCGGGAGAGACATGAATAAATAAATCTTTAAAAAGCAAAGCAAAGGGACAGAAAGAAAAGAATGCATGGCCATTTTTTTTTAGCAAGCAATTATAACAAGTAATATAATTGAGCATCTTTCAAGCAATGTAAATTGTTTGTTCAGTGCAATTCAGTCCACAACAGAATGGGAAATTCTACAAAAAGTAAGGTCAGGAAGATTTCAACCAGGACATCATATTCTAATTAAATTTATGAAATATAAATATAAACCGATGCTTAGGATGTGAAAATGGCACAGTACATTTCTGGAAACCTGAAGTATTCTCCTGATGCCATAATGCATGGCGCAAGAAAAATCTGAAGAAGTAGGATGGGCCACTGTGGCATTTTGGCATTTTTCTATATCCATGAACAAGCACAAATCTTCTTTTTCTTTGTGTTTTCCAACCACTTTTTCCAGTTCTACCTTCTGGATGCATACAAATCAAGCCACTCTCTTCCCCCAGATGACAGATTTATTAGGTTCTAGTTGCCAGGTGCCTCGCTACTGATCAATACAGTTTTCTAAAATCCTTCCTCAAATGTTTTCCACAATTTTCTAGTTCTTCTTTTCTAGATGGTCTCCAGAATAAATATGGAGGATTGACTCAAGCAGAGAACAATGGATTTTTACCAGAATATACTCCTAAACTGTCCAGATAGATGGATCACAAGAGGTCCTGAGTTCAGTCTTTTTTGTGAGGACAATCATAACCCTATTATAGAAGCCCCAAAGAGAAGTACATGGAGAGGCTAAGGACATTCATAATAACATTTCTTGTGTTTCAGTGTCAGTAAGAAGAAATAACAGTGGCACTTCCAGCAGCCACATCACACAATCCCAATCTACTGGATTTCAATAAAAGATGTGTCCTTTGGAGGGGGTATCATACATTTGTTGAACATACTTTGTGTCAGATACTGTCAGAGTTTCTAGAACTGCAAAGGTGAGGTAGAACTGGTCTTTACCCCAAGTTGTTATAGTCAATTTGGAGAAGACAGATTTGTGACAGAATCTCCTGTGAAGCCTGATGAGTGCTACATTGGGGAATAATTGCAAGCTCTGAATATATTCATTAAACATGAAAATCTAGTTAGGATACACTCAGTAAACTATGACCTAACTATAACAATAACAGTAAGGATTCACATGGTCTTATTCTGTACCAGCCATTCACTGTTCACAGTGTTCACATATATTAACATATTTCATCCCAGCTACAACAGTGTGAGATAGATACTCTTCCCTATTTTACTGATCAGGGTAGTAAGGCATAGTAAGCCCAAATGAAATGTCCAAGATCACATGACCAGTAATGGGTGGAGCTGGGCCCAAATACAGGAGCTTGGCCTGGATCAACTCTCTTAAACACATGTGTATCTGAGGTAGTGTTAGCCAGGACAAGGGAAGGGAGATAACATCTTCAAGTCAGAAGGAACAGCGTATGTGAAGACTCAGAGGCAAAGGGAACTGAGAGTTGTTCTGAATGGACATTTTGTGATCAAGGCTGGAGAAATGGGTTTCAACCAGAGTCAAATGAGAGGTTTGGGAGAAAGCAACAGCCCATCATAATAAGTTCTCATTACATGCACCCCATCTCTCTACCCCAATGGATCACCACCTCTTTGAGAGCAGGGAGAAGTTTCCATGTATTTTCATTATAAAATCTCTGTCTTCCCACAACCAATCTCCTACTTCACAATTGCCCAACATTTCATATTGCCATTTTTAGGATCAAACATGGCCCATGGAACAGAGCTATGTCACTGGTGATGTCATACAAGGGTTACTGGGGATCTTGGCATTTATTCAGGTTCCAACACTTCTTCAATGAGGTTGGCACTTGGAAATCATATTGTAGGAGAGCAGATTTGGCTACTTATTGATAGATATTCCAGACTAAATTAGGGTCACTAATTTGGGAGAGGTTGGGACATCACCTACAACTAGGAGGTGAGATAAAAATCATTCTGAAGTTGTTCTTGGTTCACATTCACCCAGACAAGGTAACAGTGATCTGGGATGAAGAGGCTTTTATCTAAGCCTTTAGATAAGGATGGAAGGAAAATTGTTTCTGATTGATAGGAGCTGGTTTGTGAGGCCTCTGATTTCTACTGGGTCAGATTTACCCTGATTTCTCTTAGACATGATTTCCCTGGGACAGAAGAAACAAAATAGAGTTTTGTGTGAAGGTATGACACTCACTGAGACTTAAACTTAAAAAGTACTTTCTATCAATTAGGAGACAATTAATGTATGAATGAATAAATGAAAGGTAAATGAGTGAGCAAACAAAAGAATTCGACTTTAAGTCTGAGGGGCTTTCCAGAATATGTATAGACAACTTATACATTAGGACTGTAATTTAACTATTTTATATAGATGGAAAAGGAGGAACTAAGAAGGCAACTGGGGCAGAAGTGTGTGGGCCTGTGAAAGAGTATTTAAGAATATTTGTACTTCATTTTTAAAATATTTTCTAATTAGATTGAATTCCTCTTTTTTATTAGAGAAGTTGTCAGTTTACAAAGCCCTCATACATCACATATAGTATTCCCATACAGACCCCACCAATCATATCTTGCATTTTTGTGGAACATTTTTTATAATTGATCAAAGAACGTTTAAATACTATAATCAATGGTCCACAACTTATATTAGGTGTATTTTCCCATAAAGCACCCTATTGTTAATACCCTGAATTATTATTTTACACTTATTTTAGTGAATGAAGGAATATTCTCATATGTGTAATGCTTTCATGGTCTATCAAATACCTCAGTGTTCACTGTGTTATACAGTCACATGCCTTGTAAAATTCATCCATATTGTATACTGAGTGACTCTCAGTTTCATCACAGAGATGTGCTTTCATCCCCACAGTTAATTTTAGAACATTTTCATTACTTCAAAAAAGACAGAAAGTTGGGGGAAAGATGGCATTAGTTTAAGTGGGCACTCACCGTCTCTCTCACAAAAGACAGCTGATTGGGGACAGGATCCTGCCCAATTGAGCTGTTCTGGAAGCCCACAGAGCAGGAGCCTTTAGGACATTGATCTAGAGGGGACTAGTAAGAGATATAGATTGCTCCAGATAAAACTGTGAGTTTTTAGCCCTCTGGAAATCATGGATGGCTAAACTCAACCCTCAGGACAAAGAGCCAGGGTGAGCCCCAAATCCCACCTGCCACCCAGTGAGAGGATGGATTCTCTGAGAGTGGGAGGGTTCTGGCAAGGGCCAGAGAGGGGTTTCCTTTCTGTGGGATTGTTTGCTTGGACCACCTTTGAGCTTTGGGGAGCACATCAGCTGGCTTGAAGTGGCACCAAGCAGAGCGGAGAAGTGAATCTGCTGAGGAAGCCTAATTTACCTAAATGCCCTGGGATACAGAAGCTTGGCCTGAGAGCAGGTGGAGTCAGCAAACTTAATAGTTCTGCACTGAGCACTATCAGAATTTCAACTCACCTAAGGGAGTCATGCAGTGGGAAGCACTTAATAAGTTTTCAAGGGACTATTTAGGGTCCCCTGGGAGGAGGGCGTGGTAGAAGAGGCTTGAAAAATCACTTCTGGGTGGTGTACTCAGTCATCAGTGTCCCATTTGAATTTCAAAAGGAAGCTCAGCCTGACCAGGAGAGCAGAGGGGGGACTAGCTCATGCAGCCTGCTGAAGCCAGCCACCCTAGGAGAGTAAAATCTGCCCAAGGGAAAGTGACTGAATAGCTTTTTTTAATTTTTTTATTTTATTTTTTTTATTTTTAAAGATTTTATTTATTTATTCATTTACCCCCCCCCCTTGCTGCTTCTGCTCGCTGTGTCCATTTGCTGTCTGCTTCCCCTGAATAGCTTTTTAAAGAGCTAACTGACTAGCTTCTTTTGGGACCCTTATCTTTAAAAAAAAAAAAAAAAAAAAAAAGGTTACTTAAAAAAAGTTAACTTAGGGAAGCGGCTGTGGCTCAATCAGTAGGGCTCCCGTTTACCATATGGGAGGCAAGCCCGCCCACGCGGCGTGGTTAGCTGACCCAGCGAGCACAAGCAGCAAGGGGGGGATAAATGAATAAATAAATAAAATTAAAAAAAAAAAAAAAGTTAACTTAGTTTACTCACTGAAACCAACATCATCTTCACTGGTGAAATCCTAAAAGCTTTCCCTCTAGATTGAGAACAAGGCAATGATGTCCACTATCACCACCCTATTTAACATTGTCTTAGATTTACTTGCTTGAGCACTGAAGCAAGAAAAAGATATAAAAGGCACCCAACTTGAAAACAAGGAGTAAAAATTCCATTATTTGCAGATGACATGATCCTATACATAGAAAGCCCTGAGAAATCTACAACAAAGCTTCTAGAACTTATAAAGGAGGTCAGTAAAGTTGCAGGCCATAAGATCAATGTTAAAAAACCAGCAGCATTTTTGTACACCAATAATGAGTAATCTGAGGAGGAATTCAAGAAAAAATACCATTTACAATAGTAACTAAAAGAATCAAATACCTAGGAATAAATTTAATTAAAGTTGTAAGGGACTTATATACAAAAAACTACACAACACTGTTGGAGGAAATCAAAGAAGATTTACATAAATGGAAGAATATTCCCTGTTCATGGATAGGAACACTAAACATCATCAAGATGTCGATCCTACCCAAACTAATCTACAGATTTAATGCAATCCCAAAAAAATCAACACTGTATTTTTTAATGAATTGGAAAAACTACAAAATTTTTTGGAAGAGTAAGAGCCCCTGAATCACCAATAACATATTGAAAAAGAAAATGAAGTTGGAGGTATCACTGTACCTGACTTTAAAACATACTACAAAGCTACAGTGGTCAAAACTACATGGTATTGGCACAAAGATAGACTGCCTATTCAATGGGAGAAAATATTTGGCAACCATATGTCTGATAGGAGCTTAATATCCTGAATATATAAAGAAATCCTACACCTTGAAAGTAAAAAGACAAACAAACCATTTGAGACAGAGGCAAGTGACCTGAAAAGACACTTCTCCAAGAAAGAAATACAAATGGCTAAAAATCACATGAAAAGGTGCTTGACCCGGGAAGTAAGAGAGCTTGGTCATGAGGAAGAAGAAAAGGTCCCAGGATAGAGATGAGCCATTTGCCTGAGAGTTCACAGCTGGCCTTGTGTAGAGAACCAAAGTCTAGAGAGCCTCATAGTCTACAGCTGACCTTGTGGAGGAAAGAGAGGAGCTAAACCTGGAGGGAAACACAGCCCCTGGAAGAGAGGAATCCAAGAAGCCTGAACCCTGGCAAACATCGGCAGCTGTCTTGCTCCAACACATGGCAATAGACTTTGGTGAGGGAAGAAACTTATGCCGTATGGCCTTATAACTACCCCAAATAAATACCCTTTATAAAAACAAAAACAAAAACAAAAAAGATGCTTGACATCGCTACCTATTATGGAAATGCAAATGAGATACCATCTTACACCCTTTAGAATGGTGGCTACTACAAGACAGCAGAGTATAAATGTTGGAGAGGATGTGAAGGAATGAGAACCCTCATCCAATCCTGGTGGGATTGTAGAATGGTCCAGCCACTATGGAGGACACTTTGGCAGTTCCTCAAAAAAATAACTATAGAACTTAAATATGATCAGGAATTCTGAGAGTTGCTGTATATATACCATGAAGAATTGAAAGCAAAGATATGAACAAATATATGCACACCAATGTCATAGCAGCATTGTTCACCGTTGCCAAAATTTGGAATCAACCCAGGTGCCCATTAACAGATGAATGTATAAACAAAATGTGGTACATACATACAATTGAATATTACTCAGCTGTAAGAAGGAATAAAGTGCTAACACAAGGGATAACATGGATGAATCTTGAAGACCTTATGTTGAGTGAAGCAAGCCAGGCATTGAAGGATGAACAGTGCATGACCTCACTGATATGAATTAAGGAAATTTAGCAATCACGGAGAGTTATTGTTTGTAACATAGGTTTACAAGAAATATAAAGAGAAGAGAAGGTTGTGAGCAATCACCCGTATGGATGTAATCTATGGTAAAGTGATACCTCAGTCACTTTAGAGGTGATTCAGAGGTATCACCTCTGAATCAACAGGCAAAGAAGAGAATTATTGTCCTGGCTGGGGTGACTGATCCTGACTATCAAGGGGAAATAGGACTGCATCTACATAATGAAGGTAATGAAGATTTTGCCTGGAATGCAAGAGATCCTATAGGATGTCTCCTAGTACTGCCATGTCGTGATTAAATTCAATGGTAAATTGCAACAACCCAATACAAGCAGACTTCATAATGGCCCAGAATCTTCAGGAATGAAAGTTTGGGTCACCCCACCAGGCAAAGAACCACAGCCAGCTGAAGTGCTAGTGATCAGTTACAGAAATGAGGACTGTACTCACAAATCTTTCTTCCTTTTTTCCTTATAAGTATGATTGTATATGTACCCAAAAAGGATTTCTTTGTTTTCTTCCCAAACCTTTTCCCTTATCATGTGACAAGTTGTATTAGTTTCATGTCATAATATTTAAGGATGTCAAGTTTAAGAGTGAATATTACCCAAGGACTTTCACCCTATTCTGAAGGGAATTCATGCATTTCTGTTTGTATGCTGGAGAGTTGAACATTGTTAGGTGGAAATATTTATATATGCATGTTTATTAGATTTTTACTTAGAGACTAAGTATGGTTTAAGGTAATGTGCATGGTTGCTGAGCTGACAAGGGGTTGCCTGTGATGTGTTTAATGTGTCAACTCAACCAGAAAATTTTGCCCAGTTGTTTGGCCAAGCAAGTACTGGGCTAACTGAAATACAAGGACATTTATGGGCTTTAGCCATCAGTGAGTTTACTGCATAGATGAATGATTACATCTACATCATCCAGGGAGATTGCCATCAGCAATGAATGATGTTTTATCCAATTAGTTAAATGCCTTAAAAGGGGAAGAGATTTCAGCATTGAGAGAATTATCCAGCTCATCTTTGGACAGCCAACGTCTCCTGGAAACTCATCAAGGACCTTCACTGGACTTTCTTCAGAGGTTAAGAAGGATGTTGCTTTCACTTCACTGTACTAGGGGGTTAAGTCTAACCCAAATTTTTGGTAAGGTATGGCAATCACCCCAATGCTTTTGAAGGGTGAGGTCTGGAGCATGTTCAACACCCAATGCTTGATGAGGGTGGAACCAAGAAAATGGCTAAAGGGAAGCCTGCAGAAAGAATGGTTCCCCATGAGGCCCCAGGGAGAATAAATCATCTTAAGAATGACACTCACACTTTGACATCTAATGAAGCATGTCCTGCAGGTTTACTGAACTGTAGAGGACCTATGACTCGTGTTTCTCTCCCAATTTCTCCTTGTAATGAAAATGTTTATCTTTTGTCTGTCCATTTGTGTATTAGAAACAGATAAATTATTTTGTAATTTTCAGAGGTCTACAGCAGACAGGACTTTGCCCTGAGACAAACTGTATTTCTTTAAACTGATTATGATATGATTTTGTGCTTAGTATTGTTACTGAAATAAGATTTTTTGAATATTGTAATGTCTTTTTGGAACTCAGATGGTGGAGCGTAGCAATTTGGCATTATTTATGAATTCCAAAAATAGATATTGAATTGTTTGTGGGCTGATCTGTTCCTCTGAGCGTGATTAAATTATGATTAGGGCTTTGATTGGGCCATGTCATTAGGGCATTGAGTCCCTATCCCTTGGTGTGGGTACTCATAGATAAAAGACATGGCAAAAGACAGAGTTGGAGTTCTGGTACTGAGTTTTGAGCTCAAGCCTTGAAAATGAACACACAGGAGAAGTGCACAGAAGAAGAGAGATGGCTCTTGGACATGGCAGAGGCCCTGGGGAGAGAGAACGATCCTTTCACCTGATAGTCTATAGCTGACCTTATGGAGAAAACAGAGGAGGTGAGCATGGAGAGAAGGAAGCCCCAGGAAGAGATGAACCCAGGAAGCCTGAACCCTCACAGACATTGGCATCCATCTTGCTCCAACATGTGGCAATAGACTTTGGTGAGGGGAGTTAACTTATCCTTTATGGCCTGGTAACTGTGGGCTTCTACACCCAAATAAATACCTTTTATAAAAGACAACAGATTTTTGGTATTTTGCATCACCACACCTTTGGCTGACTAATACAGTGGCATTATTCACAATTTTTAAAACATAGAAACAGCCCAAGTGTCCTTCAGCCAATGAATGGAAAAACAAAATGTTATATACATACAATAGAATACTATTCAGTTATATG
Organism: Tolypeutes matacus; assembly: GCA_026826555.1. Classification (NCBI taxonomy): domain Eukaryota; kingdom Metazoa; phylum Chordata; class Mammalia; order Cingulata; family Chlamyphoridae; genus Tolypeutes; species Tolypeutes matacus. The sequence continues at coordinate 3,123,609 of JAKSZT010000774.1, read as the reverse complement.
AAGAAATGAAATTGGAATGCATATGACAACATGGATGAAACTTGAAGACATTATGCTGAGTGAAATGTCAGACACAAAAGGACCAGTAATATATATATGGTCCCACTAATATGATTTATAAATATGATAATATGAGTAAACTCACAGAACTAAACTCTAGACTATAGCTTACTAGGAAATAGAGTGTGTGTTGAGAATGGTAGCAGATGCTTAATGTGTTTAATTTTTAACATCTATTTTTAAATGTGAAAATGAATTGAGTTGATGGTAACACATTATAGTAAATATAACTAATATTGCTGGTGTATAAATGTTATTGTGGCTGAAAGGGTTATCCTATGGATGTAAATTTCAATTCAAGGGAAGCTAAAGAATAATCTAGGTAATGTAACATAAAGATATCAATGGTGAATGAAGATTGCGGTTAATAGTATAAATATAAATATTTTAATTTACAAAGTGTTAAGACTATGGTGACACACAGGAATATTAAAACAAATGTAACTTATGGATGATAGTTAAAAGTAAAATTGTAACATTTTTGCAGCAATGGCTAAAATGATAAATCAATTCTAAGGGGACAGAATGGGGGATATAATGGGTTATGATATTTTTCCTTTTGTAATAATGAAAACATCATAAACTTAACTGAGGTGATGACAACACAACTCTGGTAAAAATGAAGGCCACTGAGTATACATTTTGAATGGATTTTACAAAGAATGGGACTGTAACACAAAGAAACCTGTGGTGGAAGAAGGACTGAGGTAATCAGAACAAATATGAAAATGTTCTATCATGAACTAGAGAAAATATATAATACAGGATATTAATAATCAGGTGGATTTTGGGAAAATACACCAAATGTAAGATATTGGCTATAGTAAGCGTTAGCAGTATGATATTGTTTATGAATTTCAAAGATAGATATTAGATTATGTTTGTCAATTGGTCTGTTCCTCTGGGCATATTAGATTGTATTGGGTTCAGAGATTTCACTTTTATTTCATTAAATAATGATTAAGGCTTTAATTGGGCCCTGTCAGTAGGAAATTGCATCCCCACCCCCTTGGTGGGCAGGTACTCACAGAAAAAACAACATGGCAGAGGAGTTAGTTGGAGTTTTAATGCTGGAGATCCAGGAAGTAAATACACAGAGAAGCAGATATGTGAAGAGAGAAGGCTACATTAGACACAGCAGATGCCCCAGGAAGAGAGACAAGCTTTTCAACTAATAGTTTAGAGCTGACCTTTTGGAGAGAACAGACCAGCTGAGCCCAGAGAGAAATGAGGCCCAGTAGAGGGACAAGACTTATCCCAGCCTAGAGCTGATATTGGAAGAAGCTGGGATGATGGAACCTTAAGAGGAAGAGGAAGACTGAACCCTTGTAGATGTCAGCAGCCTTCTTGCTTCAACACTTGGCAACAGACTATGGTGAGGGATGTAACTTATGCTTTATGGCCTGGTAACTGTAAGCTTCTACTCCAAATAAATATCATTTATAAAAGACAACAATCTTATGGTACTTTGCACCAGCACCCTTTTGGCTGGCTAATACAGTCAGTAATAATATTTTGACAATGCTCTTTCATAGTTTTTAACAAATTCAAAATACTACAAAGTGTTGATGATGGGGGGTGATATATGGGAGCCTTGTATGATGATATGCATGTTTGTTTTGTAAGGTCACATCTTTTACTATAGCCTTATTGTTTATGTATATTCATGTGTTAATGATATACTTCCATAATATTTTTTAGTAAAAAAGAAAGGATGCTCTATTTTGTCAAAAGCCTTTTCAGCATCTATTGAGATGATCATATAATTTTTCTTTTATTTATTAATGTGATATATTACACTGATTTATTATCTTATGTTGAACCACCCTTGTATATCTGGGATAAAACCCACTTGGTCATGATGTATAATTCTTTTAATGTGCTGTTGGAGTCAATGAGCATGTATTTTTTGAGGATTTTTGTATCTATATTCATTAGGGAAATGGGTCTGTAATTTTCTTTTTTTCATAGTAACTTTATCTGGCTTTGGGATTATGGTGATGTTGGATTCACAGACTGAGTTTAGTGAGTCTCCCTCCTGTTCAATTTTTTGGACTATTTTGAGCAAGATTGGTATTAAATCTCCTTTGAATGATTGGTAGAGTTCACCTGTGAAGCCATCTGGCACTGAGCTTTTCTTTGTTGAGAGGTTTTTGATGACTGTTTAAATCTCTTTAATTGTGACTGGTTTGTTGAAGTCTTCTATCTCTTCCAAGGTCAGTGTAGGTTGTTTCTGTGTTTCTAGAACTTTGTCCATTTTTTCTATGTTGTCTAGTTTGTTGGCATACCCTTGTTCACTGTATCCTCTTATGATCTATTTCATTTATGTGGCCTCAGTAGTAATATACTACCTCTCAATTCTGATTTTATTTATTTGCAGCTTCTCTCTTATTTTCTTTGACAGTCTAGTTAAACTTTGCCAATTTTGTTGATCTTCTCAAAGAACCAACCTTTGGTTTTGTTGAGTCTCTCTATATTTTTGGTGTTGTTGTTCTTATTCTTTTGTTATTTCCTTCTGCTTGCTCTGGGATTAGTTTGTTGTTTTTTTCTACTTCCTCCAGGTGCTTAGTGATTACTTTAATTTTTTATCTTTCTTCCTTTATAAAGTAGGTGTTTAGCACTAAAAATTTTCCACACAGCATTGCCTTTGCTCCATCCTAAAGATTTATATGTTGTGTTCTCATTTTCATTCATCTTGATATACTTACTGATTTCTCTTTCATTTTTTTCTTTGACCCACTGGTTGTTTGAGAGTGTGTTCCTTAACCCCCAAACATTTATGCATTTTCCAGCCTTTTGGCTCTTATTGATTTCCAGCTTCATTCCATTATAAAAAGAGAAAGTTCTTTGTATAATTTCAGTCTTTTAAAATTCATTGAGTCATGTTTGGTGACCCAACAAATGCTCAATCCTGAGAATGATCCATGATCACTGGAGAGAAAATTTATCCTGCAGTTTGGGATTGCACTGTTCTGTATATGTCTGTCAGATCTAGTTCATCTATCAAGTTGTTCAAGTTCTCTCTTTCCTTATTGATCTTCTGCCTAGATGTTCTATTTATTGATGTCAGCAGTATATTGAATTCTCTAACTATAATTGTAGAGACATATATTTCTCCCTTCTGTTTTGCCAGCGTTTGTGTCATGTATTTTGGGGCATCTGGTTAGGTGTATAGATGATTTTATTGTTATTTCCTCTTGGTGGATTGCTCCTTTTAATAATATGTAATGTCCTTCTTTGTCTCTTATAACAGCTTTGTTTTTGAAGTCTAGTTTGTCTGATATTAATATAACTACCTGTATTTGTCACCCAAAGGGGTGCTGATGTAAAGTACCAGAAATATATTGTATGTTATAAATGGTGTTTATTTGGGGTAGAAGCTTACACTTAAAATCCCTAAAGAGTCCAACTCAATGTTACTTTACTCACCAAAGTCTGTTGCCAATCTCTGTGAGGTTTCAGCCTTCCTTCTTCCTCCTAAGGCTCTGTGGTCCCAGCTTCTTCTGAGCTTAGACATAGGCTGGCATAGGGCTAATTTCTTTCTGGGCTCAGCTGCTCTGGTCTCTTCACAAGGTCAGCTTTAAACAATCAGGCAAATAGCTCATCCCTCCCATGGGGCTCCAGGATCAATGGTGATAAAGTTCTCTCTCTCTCTCTTCATCTTTGCTATCTTCTCCTGTGTGTCTTCTTGAGTAAGTGTCCATTTATATAGCCCACCAAGGGGGTGGGGATTCAACCCTGAGTCATGAACTATTAATGTGGTAAAATCAAAAGCCCTATTCTTGATTTAATAAAGTAAACTTAAAAGCCTTTGAATTTAATACAAAGTGTATCACACCCAGAGAAACAGACCAGTTTACAAACATAATCAATATCATTTTTTGGAATTCAAAAATAATATCAAACTGCTACACTACCCCACATTTTTTGTTACTGTATGGTAAAATATCTTTCTCCAGCCTTTCACTTTAAAACTATTTGTATCCTTGAATCTAAAATGAGTCTCTTGTAAGCAGCATATAGGCAGATCATATTTTTTATCCATTCTACAAATCTGTATCTTTGGGAAGTTTAATCCATTAATATTCAATGTTATTACTATAAAGACATTATTTACATCACCCATTTTGTCGTTTGGATTTTATATGTCATTTCTTATTCTCCCCCTGTCCCCCTTTTACACTTTTAGTTACTTTTACTTTTACTCTCTTCCAAGCCTCTTTGTCTATCTTTTCCTTTCAGGCTGCAGCACTCTCTTTAGTATTTCTTATAAAGACAGTCACTTGGTGATAAACTCTCAGTTTCTGTTTATCTATGAATACCCAAAACTTTCCCCCATTTTTAAATATATATTTTTAAATTTCTTTTTAAAAGATTCTTAGATTATATAAAATGCTACATAAAAAAGTAAGGGATTCCCATATGCCCCAATTCCCACACCTCGTACTTTCCCCCACATTAACAACTTCTTTCATTGCAATTGAAAAACACATTTTGGACTTTGCTACTAAGCATGGATTATAGTTCACCTTGTAGTTTACACTCTCTCCCACTCAATTCTGTTGGTTATGGCAGGATATATAATGGCCTGTATCTGTCGTTGCAATGTCATTCAGGTCAATTGCAAGTCCCCAAAATACCCCCATATTACACCTCTTTTTCCCTCTCCCTGACTTCAGCACCTCCAGTGACCACTGTCTCCACAACAATGATATAATTTCTTCCATTGCTAGAATCACAATAAGTCTATAGTAGAATAGTAAGTCCACTCTAGTCCATATTTTATTCCCCCATCCTGAGGATTCTGGGATGGTGATATCCACTCTACCTCTAATTAAGAGGAGGCTTTGATCCCATATGGCTGATGGATAGGACTCTTTTGCTTGCAGTTGTAGACTCTCTCAGTTCCTTGGTGTGTTGGCTGTCCATCCTCACATCCTTGTTAGCTGTCCTGGGTGAGTCCACTGAACTGGAGAATAGATTTTGCAACTCCTGAAGCTTAGGGCCCATCTGGTTCATGGACAGCCCAGAAATTAAAGTCTCTTGTATGTACATCTATGAAATCCAGCACCAACTATAGGTTCAAATAAAAGGGAGAAAGGGGGCATGTGTAGAGAAGTCACATCTGAGTCCACCTCTGTAACACTCAGGAGCACAAACTCCAAAGTAGGGTCGACTGGCAAGGCACCAAACTCTGGAGCTATCTGCCATGAGCAGAGAACCTGGCTGCCCATGCCCTTAGGACCCCACTATTTGGGGTAGTATCTACTTTGGCTGCCTATGAGATCCTGCTGAGATTTGCATAAGCATTACATCTCTGATGACTTCTTAACTCACTTTGAAATCTCTTAGCCATATAAACTCATTTGTCTTTACCTTTTCTCCCTTTTATTCAAGATCTTTTTCCAGTTGCATCACTAGCCACTGCTTGGTAGTAATCTCTCTGTGTCAGGGAAGCTCATGCCCATCACCCCCATCCTTGAGGGATAATTTTGTCAGACCTAGAATTCTTCACTGGCAATTTTTCTCTTTCTATCTTAAATCTCTCATACCACTGCCTTCTCACCTTCATGGTTTCTGATGAGAAATCAGCACTTAAACATATTGGGTTACCCTTATGTATTAGTCTGCCAAAGCGGTGCTGATGCCAAATACCAATAGTTGGTTGGTCTTTACAAAAGGTATTTATTTGGGGTAGAAGCTTACAGTTACAAGACCATAAAGCATAAGTTTCTTCCCCCACCAATGTTCATTGCCATGTGTTGGAGCAATGCAGCAGCTGATGTTTGCCAGGGTTCAAGCTTCTTGGGTTCCTCTCTTCCTGGGACTGTGTTTCTCTCCGGGCTTAACTCCTCTGTATCCTCCACAAGGTCACCTTTAAACTATGAGGCTCACTAGGCTTTGCCTCTCTCCACAAGGCCAGCTGTGAACCATCAGGTAAACATCTCATCTCTTTTCCCATAGCCTTCTTTCCTTCCTCACAACCAAGGTCATCTGTGTGCTTACTCTCGTGGGCTCCAGCATTAACATTCAACATCAAAACTCCAACATCAAAACTGCTACAACTCTGTCCTTTGCCATGCCTTTTATATTTGATTCCCCACCCACCAATGGGTGGGGCTCAATGCCCTACTGACATGGCCCAGTCAACACCCTAATCATAACTTAATCATGCCCAGATTAACAGACCAATTTACAAGCATAATCCAATATCTAGTATTGGAATTCATAACTATATCAAACTGCCAAACTGATACACTCCATCCTCTGAATTCTAAAAATACATTACAATATTCAAAAACCTTAAATCAGTAACAATGTTAGTACAAAATCATATAATCATTTTAAAGAAATACATTTCATCTTGAGGTAAAGTCCCTTTTAGTGGTAGACCTCTGAAAATTACAAAATCCTTTATCTGCTTCCAGTATACAAATGGACAGACAAAGGATAAACATTTTCATTACCATAAGGAGAAATTGGGAGGTTAAACATGAGTCATGGGTCCTTTACAGTTCAGTAAACCTGCACAGCATCCTCCATTCAATTTCAGAGTCTAAGAGTCATTCTTAAGATAATGGTTTCTTCTCCTTGGGACCACATGGGAACCCACCCTTTCCACAGGCTTGCCCAATGGCCATTTTCTTGGTTTCATCCTCATCAAGCATCTGGGTGTCAACCAAGCTCTGGACCTCACCCTCCAAGAGTGTTGGGGTGATTGCCACACCTTACCCAATCTTTGGGTTAGAGTCTTAGCCCCCTTATTGCAGTGAGGTGAAGACAACATTCCCCCTAACCTTTAGCATACAGGCTCAACCCTTTCAGAGCAATGAGTTGACCACCTAGCCTTCCCTAATCCATGGGGGACAGGTCCACCCCTCTCAGACCTATGGGGTGCTGACCTTAACCACACTAATACTTGAGGAATGTGCTCCACCCTCCCTGCACCTTGGAGTAGCAAAACTTCTCCCTGAACATCGAGTGTGAACACACACCCTCTTCAACTGCTGGGGCAAACTCACCCTCTCTGTACACATGGTTGGGGTTCCTTTCTTGGCCCAAAGTGATGTCTTAATTCCAGATCTCAGCTTCCATGGTTTTCCACTTGAAGATGTTTTTCCTTCAATATCTCCTTTCCATGTCCTTTTTGTCCAAGCTGACAGTGGTTTTGTTCATACAGCTCTCTCAAAATCTATGATGGTTTAGCATGCAGGTAGCAGGAGTCCAAGCCATCAGAAAGTAAGACTTACCACAAGTCTTTCCGAGATAACTGCATCTTCAATTCTGATTTACAAGTTCCAAGTTTAGTTGAGTCCCCAAACAGGGCATTATTATGTGGGAGCTTGATTTCCAGAGGCTTGGAATTTCCAGAATCAGTTTCTGTTTTCTTTGTGCCCAAGAGTGCAGTCCTTAGCATATTTTGCTCATCTAGTATTTTGCTATAATCTGCAAGGAGAAGCTGGCCACATTCTCTGAGTTTACTTTTGAAAGTTCTTTAGTTAAATGCTCAGGTTTGCCATTTTCAAATTCTGGCTTCCTCAAAACACCAGGAATTAATCTTGCTAAGTTCTCTGCAACTTTAAAACATGGGTCACCTTTCCTCCAGTTTCTAATAACAGTTTCATCATTACTTCTAAGGCCTCAGAAAAAGTCTCTTTAGCATCCATCTCACAATTATTTCCTTCTAAGACCTTATCAAAAATAACTTTGGGGCCTATATTTCTACCAAGAGTCTCTGCAAAGCAATCTAGGCCTTTTCCACAGAGCATCTCACAATTCCTCAAAAAAATATCCCTTACCCATTTATAAAACCATCCCACCATTTTGGTAATTGCAAAAGCACTATCCCACTCTCAGTACCAAATTCTGTATTAGTCAGCCAAAGGGGTGCTGATACAAAATACCAACAATCATTTGGTCTTTATAAAGGATATTTATTTGGGGTAGAAGCTTACAGTTACCAGGCCATAAAGCATAAATTTCTTCCCTCACCAAAGTCCATTGCCATATGTTGGAGCAAAGCAGCTGCTCTCAATTGCCAGGGTTGAGGTTTCTTGGATTCCTCTCTTCCTGGGCCTTCATTTCTCTCTGGGCTTAGCGCCTCTGTTTCCTCCATAAGGCCACCTTTAGGCTATGAATCTCTCTAGGCTTTGACTCTCTCCAGATGGCCAACTGTGAACCATTAGGTGACCATCTCATCTCTTTTCCTATAACCTTCTCTCCTTCCTCACAACCAAGGTCATCTGTGTGCTTACTCCCCTGGGCTCCAGCATCAACACTCAGCATCAAAACTCCAACATCAAAACTACTACAACTCTGTCCTTTGCCATGCCTTTTATATTTGATTCCCCACCCAACAATGGGTGGGGCTCAATGCCCTACTGACATGGCCCAATTAACACCCTAATCATAACTTAATCATGCCCAGAATAACAGACCAGTTTATAAGCATAATGCAAAAATATCTATTATTGGAATACATAGCTATATCAAACTGCCAAACTGCTACACCTTATACATGATGTATCACTTCTCTTTTGCTGCTTTCAGAATTCTCTCTTTACCTTTGGTATTTTTCATTCTGATTAGTGTATGTCTTGGAGTATGTGTATTCAGTTTTATTCAGGTTGGAGTATCTTGTGCTTCTTGGACATGGGTATCTATTTCCTTCAGAAGTGTTTGGAAATCTGCCATTATTTCCTCAAATATTCCTTCTGCCGCTTTTATTTCCTCTTTTCTTCTCCTTCTGGTAACATCCAGGATGCAAATACTTGAGCACCTCATGCTGTCATTCATTTCCCTGCATCCCTGCTCAAGTTTTTCCATTTTTTTTCTGTCCTTCTGTCTGTTCAATTTTGAAGCCCTGTCTTCTATCACACTGATCCTTTATTCTGCCTCTTCAAATATGCTGTTGTGTGTCTTCATTGCATTTTTTATTTCATTTATGCACTTTTCATTCCACAAAACTTGTTATTTTTCTTTGCATACTTTAAATTCTTGTGTTCACCCAGTGTCTTCTTCATATCCTTAATCTCTTTTGCTTTCTCATTGAATTTATTAAGAAGGTTTGTTTGAACATCTGTGATTAACTGTCTCAAATTTTGTATGTTGTCTGGAGGTTTAATTTATTCTTTTGACTGGGCCATATCCTGTTTCTTAGTATGGCTTGTAATTTTTTGCTGGTGTCTTGGCATCTGGTTTTCTTGATGTTTTATTTTGGGCTCAGTTTCTCTCTTTAGCCTAGGACTTTTTTGTTGATTAGTTTTATGCTAAAGCTCCTCTTTGACTCTTATTTAAATGTATTTTAGAACTTTATAATAACTCATTTTTAACCAATCAGATTTTTTCTGCTGTTATTCATCTGTTTCTTGCCCTTTCTCCCCTGCCAGTGGTGAAGTTGGCACTATGGGTGAGGGAGGTAATCTGAGGCTTGCAGGCTGAAACTATGCACATTGCCCCAGAAACTAATAAAGTTCTGCCCATATTTTTCATCTGCCAGGGATGGGGTAAGAACCTAGGGTATGGCTGTATTCTAAACTGTGCAGGCTGAAAGTTCCTGCAGTGGTCCAGAGAGACTGATAAATGTCTGACCCACTTCCTCCCCTGTTGGGGTCATCAATGGAGCCAAAGCTGTTGGCAGTAATCCATGATATCTGGACTGAAACTGTATGTAGTTGACTGGAGAGACTGGTGTAGCTGCACCCACTTTCCTCCCCTGTCATGACTGGGGTTAGAGCCTAGCTTGTGCAGTAATATGACCTGGATGGAAAGAACCTGATCCCTACCAAACAGAAAGTCACTATGATTTTCAATCAGCCCCACTTTGACTTCTGCCATGGTGGAGTTAAAATGAATGCTACCATTTACTTTCTGACCTGGACAGGTTCAAACTTTAGCTCTACTTAGAATTGGACTCTAGTCAGCTGAATTTATTAATCAATAGCTGAAGTCAGTGGCCAACCATCTCCTCCTCCCCTGTTTTTGGTAAATGGAGTTTCCAACTATAGCCAGGAAGTGACTTCCAAGGTGTCCACCAGTAGGGATGGGCACCAGCTTTCACAGTGTGGAGTGTGCTACTAAAAAATCTTCAAGACAGATGGCCAGCATCATACTTCTTTTCCTCCAATGATTTTACACAGTGATCTGCTAGTCTCCCAAGACCCCCCAAACAGGGGGTTTAGATAGATCCTGTATGATTATTAACTGCATTGTAGGAAAATCTGACTCTTAGAGATCCCCTTCTCTGCCACTATCTTGCTTGTCTCTTCTGAATGCATCCTTTGAGGAATTAAGACAATAAGATTACTTGGGGGGGGCAGTATGGAAGTGGGTGGCATGATGGAGAATGGTATCCAATCTTCACTCCAGAGGTCTCTCTCCTGGGGAGCTCCACTTCCCAAACCTGAGCTCAGTCAGAAGATCTGTTCAGGCCCCTCCTTTCCTAGCACCAGGGCCTACACTTCTCTTATATCTCCTACCCCCCCCTTTCCAAAATACCTAACAACATATAACAGCATAGTCTCACTTCAGGTTCATAGTGTTAGTTCCTTCTTTACCTAAATTGATCTTCTGCTGCAATTCTTAATTGTGTCCTCTTTCCCCATTCTTTCCCTCACTCCTTCTCTGATATTGCCTGTGCTGTCTTACAGTGACCCAGCCCTGTTTCCTGTTCCCATCTTTGTCCCTTGCCTGGCCCCTAACTCCTCCTGAAAGGTTCTTCCTCCCTATCCTATTTATCTGGCTGGATTTTCATGCTACCCCCAAACTCTGCCACCACAAAAGTTATGCTTCATCCTGAACTCTCCAATCCTTCCTTCTTATTCTGAAACCTATGGGTGCCTTTAAGCTAAAATTATCTTGATTCCACAAACCTTAGTTGATGTTTTTGTGTCATGATCATCTGAGGTTTGTGGAATCAAAACTTTCAAGCAAAATTTTCTACCTTCTAAATGTTTAATCTTCTAAAGTATAAATTTTCTAACTTCCTAAATTTTCTACCTTCTAATTTCTAAATCTGGATTTCAGTCAATTGATTTTTTTTACTCTTTTTTAACTTTTTATTTTGAAGTAAATTCAAACTTGCAGGGAAGTTGCAAAAATAATACAAAAACAATACATAGAACTCCAATGTAACCCCTCACCCAGGCACATAGATTTATGAACTTTTAGCATTTTGTGACATTTATCATATCATTCCCTTTATCATCTATCTATCTATCTATCTATCTATCTATCTATCTATCTATCTATCTATCTATCATCTATCTATCTATCTATCTATCTATCTTCTAAATATTTGAGAGTAGGTTGCATATACCATGATCCTCTAACATAATACTTCTGGATACATTTCTTGAGAGCAAGGACACTCACTATGTAAGTACAAACTATCAAGTTCAAGAAATTTAACACTGATATAGAGTATACAATCTATATTCCAATTTCTTCAATTGCATCATTAATGTTCTTTTATTTTACTGAGTTGGAAGATGTTTTGGTATCCTTGTCAGCTCGAGCAAATACCCTGCAATGGATTGGCTTGAAACAATGGGAATTTAATGAATCACAGTTTTGAGGTTAGGAACAAGTCCAGATCAAATATCATCAAGGTGAATCTTCCCCCTGAACAAGCTGCCAGCTATCCTTGGTCCTTAGCTTGTCATATGGCAAAGCTCATGGTGTTCTAGCCTGGCCTCTCCCTTTTCTTCTGGAATCCATTGATTTTAGCTTATGACTACTCTCTCTGTGGCTTTCTTTCTCTCTCTCTGAATATTATTCCACTTATAAAGGACTCCAGATAGGATTAATGTCTATCCTGACCCACAATTGAAGTGAATAACCTCATCAAAAGGTCCTAATTATATAGGTTCACACCCACAGGAATGGATTACATTTAAGAACATGTTTTTCTAGGGTACATACACCTCCACACCACCATAGAATATTTTTTAAAATTTTATTTTAGTAACTTATATACAAACTAAAATTCCCCCTTTAATCACATTAAGATGTATAATTCATTTGTGTTCATTACATTTTTCATGTTGAGCTACCATCAACACCATCCATTGCCAAAACCTTTCTATCACCTGAAACAGAAATTCTGTACCAATTAAAATTTAACTCCCCATTCTCTACCCCATCCCCAAATCCTGGTAACCTCTATTCTAGTGTCTGACTCTATGAATTTGTTTTTACTAATCTTCTCATATCAGTGAGATCAAACACTATTTGACTCTTTGTGTCTGGCTTATTTCATTCAACATGATGTTGTCAAGATTCATTCATGCTGACACATATAACAGAACTTCATTTCTTTTCGTGACTGCATAATATTCCATTGCATGTATATACCACATTTTACTTAGCTGTGCATTTGTTCATGAATACAAGGTTTGCTTCCACCTTTTGGAAATTTTGCATAAGCCACAAGAAATGTTGGCGTGAAAGTACCTGTTCAAGACTCTGCTTTCAATTCTTTTGGGTATATTCCTAGATGTGTAATTGCCAGGTCATACGGTAATTCTCTACTTAACTTTTTGAGGAATGGCCAAACTGTTCTCCTTAGCAGCTGCACCATTTTATATAGCACCAACAATAAGTAAGTGTTCTTTTTTTTTGGCTTTTATAAAGGGAATTTATTTGGGGTAAAAGTACCATAAAAGGTACTTTCTCACGAAAGTCTTGCCACATCTTATTTTTTGTATTTTTAAAACTCTTCTAATTCCTTTGATTTTCCATATAAATTTTAGAATCAGCTGATTGATTTTGACTAAAAATATCAGGGAGAATTTTTATTGGAATTATATTGTACCAATAGATAAGTTAAAGAGAATTAACATCTTTAAGATATTGAATTGTCCATCCCATGATCATGCTATATTCATTATTTCAGGTTTCTTTCTTTTTTTTTTTTTTTGCTGTGAGAATTCTGCTAGTCATTTTTTTTCTCCTAGTCATAGTAATTATATTTTTTAAGAAGATACTTAGATTTCATAAATGTTACACAAAAAATATAGGGATTCCTATAAGCCCCACCTCCCACACCTCCCACAACGTCCCACATAAACATCCTTCATTAGTGTGGCACATCACCAGCAATGGATATACATATCCTGGGGCTTTGCCATTAAGTATGGACCATAGTTCACATTGTAGGCCACTAAATTGGGGAAGAATAGTCTCTTCAACAAATTGTTCTGGGAAAACTGGATATTGATATACAAAGAAAGAAGGGGGACTCCTGTCTCACACCATATTCACAAATTAACTCAAAATGCTTTAAAGACCTAAATATATGAATCAGGACTGTAAAATGACCAGAAAAGAAATATAAGGAAGCATCTTCAGGCCATTGTGTTAGACAATGCTTTTGTTTTTACTTTACACCTAAGACACAAGCGGCAAAAGAAAAAATAGCTAAATGGAATCTTTGAAAATTAAAAAACATTTGTGCATCAAAGGACCTTATCATGAATTTAAAAAGAAAACTTACTAAGTGGGGGAAAATATTTGGAAATCACATATCAAATAAGAGTTTTACATCCAGAATACATAAAGAAATCCTACAATTCTGAAATAAAAAGACAAGTAACGCATTTACAAATGGGCAAAAGACTTGGATAGACATTTCTCCAAAGAAGATATATAAATGGCCAAAAAGTACGTGACAAGATCCTCAAAATCATTAGCATTAAGGAACTGCAGAGGATGTGGAGATATAGGAACATTCATTCATTACTGGTGGGAATGCAAAATAGTGGCAGTTGCTGTGGAAGACTGACAGTTTCTTAGGAATTTAAGTATAACTTTACCATATGAACCTGATATCCTACCTCTAGGTAAATATCACAATGATTTGAAATCAGGGTACACCCAATGTTCATACCAGTATGATTTACAATTGCCAAAAGATGAAAGTAACACAAATGTCCATCAACCAATGAATAAAGATGAATAAAATGTGGTATATACGTGAAATGAAATATTATTTAGCCATAAAATGTGATGAAGTTCTGGTAAATGGGATAACTTGGATGAACCTTGAAGACATTATGTTGTGTAAAATAAGCCATATGCAAAAGGAAAAGTATTGTTTGAAATAATTAAAATAAACCAATGCAGAGAGTCAGAATCTAGAATATGGGTTACCATGGTCTGAGGTGAGGGTAGGAAATTAGGAGTCAATGCTTAAATTGCAGTGTTCTTATAAGGTTGACAGTAAAGTTTTGGTAATGGATGGTGGTGATGGTGGCACACAACATTGTGAATGTAATTAACAGCACTTGACTACATATATGAATATGATTAATGAGAAATTTTAGGTTCTGTATATGTTAGAACATTAAAAAAAAAAAAAAGTAAAATGTAAACAGACAACCTTATTGTAAGTGATAGAATATAGTTAATAGTGCAACTATAAAAATTTTCTTTCATGAATTATAACAAATGTACCACACTAATGCAATGTATTAGTATTACAGTGGTATATAGGAACTCTGTATTTAATGTATGTTTTTTCTGTATAACCACAACTTTTCTGATTTAAAAATCAATATATAAGAGATGTATGGGTTTATCTCTGGATTTTCAATTCTATTCTAATGGTCTATTTGTCTGTGTTTATGTCAGTACCACAACTCTTTTGATTACTGTAACTTTTCACTACAATTAGAAGTTGGAAAACCTGAAATTGTGAGTTCTCCAACTTTCTTCTCCTTTTTTGAAATTGTTTCGTATATTTAGGGCACCTTGAAGTTCTACATTAATTTGAGGATTGAGTTTTCCATTTCTGCAAAAGTGGCTGCTGGAATTTTGATAGGGATTCTACTAAATCTGTAGATCACTTTGCATAATACTGAACTCTTGGCAATACTAACTTTTCCATTCCATTAATTTCCAATACCTTGCTACTTATTTACACCTTATTTAATGTCTTTTATCAGTATTTTTCCAGTTTTCAATGTACAAGTCTTTATATCATTGTTTAAATATATTCCTAGGTATTTTATTCCTTTGATGCCATTGTAAATAAAATTGTTTTCTTAATTTGCTCTTTCATTACCAGTGCATAGGAACAGAATTTTTCATGTGTATTGATCTTTTACACTGCTACTTTGAACTCATTTATTAGCTCTAATAATTATCTTGTAGATTTCTTTGGATTTTCTATATATATAAACATGTCATCTGCAAATAAAGATTGTTTTCATTTTTCCTTTCCAATTTGCATGTCTTCTATTTATTTTTTGCTTAAGTGTTCTGGTTATAACTTCTAGTACAATATTGAAGACCAGTGGTAAAAGTTGGCAATCTTGACTTATTCACAATCTTAGGAGGAACACTTTCAGTATTTTACCATAGGGATTGTAAGCTGTAGGTTGTTCATAAATTGCCTTTATCATATTGAGAAATTTCCCTTCTAGTACTAGTGTTCCTGTTCTTCACAAGAAATAGTGTTAGATTTTGCCAAATGCATTTTCTGCTCCTATGGAAGTAATCATGGTTTAATAAATCCCTTTTTTTATTTATACAATTTATTACATTGGTTGGCTTTCATATGTTGAACCATACCTTCAATTCTGGGATAAATACAAATTTGTCATGGTGTTTAACCTTTTCAATATATTATTAATTCAATTTGCTAGTGAAATATAAAGGATTTTTGCTCTATATTCAAAATGAAAGATTTTCTTTAATTTTCATCTTTTATGGTATCTTTGTTAGGCTTTGATATCAGTAAAATACTGGTCTCCATATGTCTGTGAAGATTGGAGTAGGAATGAAAGTTGACAATAGTACTCAATGTAGAGATAACATCAGTAACCCTTTGTGTTTGTGTGATTCTGGGAAGGTATATTGAAGGTAAATCTCTAGTTTTTTGAAGCTCTATTAGCTACTATTCAACACTTGAGGAAGATTATTATTTACTTGTATGGAAAAGTTAATAACTTCAATTTGAGATATATTTCGGTTTAGAGGTGTTTGACACGCACAAGGTGTTTAAAGCTGAGAAATAAAATCCACACAATAGTTTTGAACACAGCATAGAAGAGCACTGTCAAAAATTGAAGCCATTAAGGAAATATATAACATTTCCAACGCAGTGTTTAGAATTTTATTTTGAGATGATTCAATAGTATTGCTTTAGAAATTATTGGTGAGGACACTGGGAAAGAGTAACTATTGTAGTTTGAAGAGAGTCAGGAGACTCAGATATCAGAAAATCCTAATAAAAAGAAAGTTCTCCCAAAAAAGTCATGATCCAATTCTAGCTTGATTCCAAGTAAAAGGCAGACACACTCATTGGATTTAATTTTGAGATCACTGGTGATCTTAGTTGTAGTTATTTATGGTAAAATCAAAGTTAGCATAGAAATTCAGAGGGTGATGGGATGTGAGCAAACGGTAACTAAATGTGGATGGCTCTACAAGTTCAATTGTTAAAGGAAAACATGAGCTGGGAGACCATAGATTCAGAGATGGTTTTGGTTTTAAGATGGAAGACAGTGTGCTTAAATCATGATAACATGTATGGAAAATATATGGAAAGGTTGCTGGTATAGGTGGTTTAGTGTGTAGTCAATAATTCAAATTTACAAAGAAAGTAGAAGAGAAAGGAACTGTGTGGAGAAATTGGACAGCCAAGGGTGGAGATAATGCTTAACTTTAATTTTAACCTTCACAAAAGAGAATTAGAAGCCAAAGGTTATGAACCTGAGTGTTTCTAGATTTCATCACAATGAGTAGAAATTAGTTTGCTTTTAAAGTTTGTTTTTTCTGATTTTAGTATAGCTATCCCTACTCTTTTGTGGTTACTACTTGCATGGAATATCTTTCTCCAACCTTTCACTTTCAGCCAATTAGTATCCCTGAGTCTAATATGTAGACAGCATATGGATGGCTGATTTTTTTTATCCATTCTGTCACTCTATATCTTTTGATTTGGGAGTTTATTCCATTCAAATTCAATGACATTGCTGTAAATGCATTATTACAACAATTTTATTCTTTGGCTTTCATATGTTCATATCTTATTTTTGTAGGTCATTTTGCCTTTTTCATTATCCTTTCTCATAGTCTTCCCTTCTACACTCTCCTCCGAGTCTTTCTGTACCATATTTTCCTTTTGTTCTGTAGGGATCCCTTTAGTGTTTCCTGCAGAGCTGGGTTCTTTTTTCAGTTTCTTAGTTTCTGTTTACTTGTGAATATTTTAAACTCACCTTCATATTTGTTGCATCATCTTGCTGTGCCTGCTTTACATGTGGGCCAACACTCCATGTGGGCCAGCACTCCTGCATAGTCCAGCTCTCCTGCATGGGCTAGCATGCAGTGCGGGCCAGCTCACCACAGAGGCCAGCTTGGCTTTCACCAGGAGGCCCTGGTAATTGAACCCTGGACCTCCTATACAGTAGACAGGTGCCCAATCACTTCAGCCACATTTATTTTCATGAGTTTTTCTTTATGGAGTAGTGAAATTGTTCTAAAACTATTTTGGTGATGAAGGCACAACATTTTGATTACACTAAGACCCATTGATTATACACTTAGGATAGATTGTAAGATATGTGTCTATATCTCAATTAAACTTCTTTAAAATAAATAGATATGCCAGAATAGCCAAAAAGAGCAGCTATGTACATCAGGGGAAACAGAGAAAGATTGAGGGGTGATGAATTTTTGTTTGTTTTTCTTTTTTGTTTGTTTATTATTATTATTGAAATAATGAAAATGTTCTAATAATGATTGAAGTGATGAATACACAACTATGTGATTATGCCAAATACCATTGACAATACACTTTGGATGGATTATATTCTTTACTAATATGTATCAATAAAATTGATTTTTTTAAATAAACAGTTGTAAAGTTTCCATATTTGCATGCTCTGGAACTTAATGTTTTAATATTTATTGTCAAGGGCAGGATTTCCAAATGTCAACCATCATAAAGGCATTGCCTATGGATATGGAAGGTTTTGGAATCTTCCATTATTAAAAGATGATTATTGCAGTGCATTTTTCCTGGGTTCTTCCTCCTGGGAAATTAGCAATGGGAAGTGGGAATGATCTGAAACTCTGCCTGGCACAGTGAACTACTGTGTGCATGATTCTCACGTCCACTGAAAAATATTCTAGTCACAGAGATGAAGTATTGTTTTACCTAATATTAGGAACAAAGTGACCATATCTGTTCCTCCCCATCAGATATTTAATCACTGACCCAGGAAAGGCAACCAGAGTACTACATTCACTTCTGGGGAAAGACTCCAAAATCACAGAGTTCACACATTTTCCTATACCCAAACATATAAAAATTCCAGTTGATATTCACAAAATCATCCATCAGATACCCAATCATTTGCCCAAACCCTTCAAACAATAACCATTAGAGAAACAAAATTACTGAAGCACACAACCTTCCAATCTCTGAATAAATGATTTCCCATGATTTTTCTTTGCATTCTCCACAATGAATTTTCTGGAAATCCCACTTCATCCTTTTAATGAAGACTTCTTCCTCTTATTTAATGTTTTGTGGTTTTTCTTAAACTGAGTTTCCTTTAGCACATTAAGACATTAAGGTTGAGATTTGACTGAATGATAGTGCAGTGATTACAGACCTAGTGTTTCTACTCTTTTGGAGTTCACTCATTTAATTTAAAGGATAAATTAGGAATTAAGACAATGTCACCTAGAGTACAGGTGTAGAATTCCTCACATGTGATTTTTCTGGTTAGCTTATTAGAGTGGTAGAAGAGGCCTCGCCAATTCCATTATATTTATGTTATATATTTTCTCACTTTATTTATCTATTAAGAGCTTTGCTACATAACATGCATATGGGTTCTCACCAATATGAATGTTATTAGATTATCTGAAGATGTATGGATGATGACAGGAATTTCTGAACACATTAAAAACAGTGTTTCTTCAGAATGTGAGTTCTCTGACATGTTTAAAGGTTAAATCTATGGCTGAAGTCCCTTAAATATGCAAAAGATTTATAGTGTGAGTTGTTACATTTAAAATAAGAATATTAACTGATGATTATCTCAAATTGTTGACATTCATAAGGATTCTCTCCATTTGAGTAATCTATTGTCTAAGGCCAGAAAAATTAAGGTTTTCCCATACATATGATATTAAGGTTTCTGTACAGAATGAATTCTGTAATGTTGCCTGAGGGCAGAAATACAGGTGAAAAGTTCCTACATAGACAGCATTTGTGCAGATTTTCTACAGTGTGAGTTCTCTCATGGTGTTTACGATTAGAAAATTGACTGAAGTTTTTCACATATAAATGACACTTATAGGGTTTGTCTCCAATGTGAGTTCTTTTATGTCATTGAAGATGGGAATGTTGACTGAAAACTTTCCCACATTGATGAAACTCGTAGGGCTTCTTTCCAGTATGAGTTGTCCCATATCATCTAAGATTAGAATAATTACTGAATGCTTTCCCACATTGATGATATTCATAAAGTTTATCTCCAGTGTGAGTTCCTTCATGGTTTTTTTTTTAATGGAAGAAGGATATATGGTCTTTAGGAAGTAGAGTGTATCTCCAACCCAGTGTTTGTAGCACAGGGCACAGGGATGAAGAGGGGTCTTCTAAGCCAATCAGGGTGCTGCTTAAGCAAGGCGTTCTAGCGTATCCCCTCCTACACTACTTGTATTCCACCCCTCTGAAACCATGTCTCATGTCCACAGACTTTTGTTTCCATGATGGCAGTAAACAAACCTCATCAAAGCCATTTTTCTTTTCTTTTTTTCAATAAGCAGGACAAACATTTCTTTCTTTTTGTCTTTATTTAATAAAGTGTGTGTTCCTGGGTCAAGATCTAGAAAAAAATAGAAACCCAGAAATATGAATCAGTATTCAAGGTCGCTTATGTCCCGTGTTTGGCTAGTTGAAAAGGATCAAAGAAGCTGATAATTGTATTTGACAACACTAAGTACTGACCCACATGCCAAACTCCAAGGTCAACAAAAGTAAAATTTGGTAATCCATACACTGTTTTTTTATGGGAACCTGATAGAAAGCTCTTTGCCAGTATAAGTGTAAAACAAAAGTAAAAGAGTACTTAAAAGCTCACATCTTCAAATTAGATGAACTTTGTCCTGGATTGATGATTTCCACAGGATCTAGAAGAAGCAAACTGAAGTCCCCACTAAAGGAGATTAGCACCATTCTAGGCCTCACTACAGTTTTGAAATATAATGTCAAACACATAAAAAAATGACCAGGTGAAAAATGAAACAAAATAATATGAGTGAAAATCAACAAAATCACACCTAAGGAACTCCAGATGCTGGCATAATCAATGGAGATTGTAAAGTAACTATACTTTTTATCTTCAAAGACATAAAAAATAAACTTAAAAATGTTGGTAGTGTACCAGAAAGTTAAAAAAGTGACACTGAGGAATATAAATATATTTATATATTTATATATATACTATATATATGGCAAAAAACTAAAAATACAATAGAATGAAGAACTCAATGAATTAGAAAAAAATTTAAATATTTCAGAAGAATGATGAACTAGAAGAATAAGCCTTGAAATATGTAAAAAATGAAACTGTAGAAAAATAATAGAAAATATAGAAGAGAGTGTAATAATGATAGAATAGAAAATATAGTGAGAATTTACAACATACATTTGGTGGGAGTGTTAGGAGACTAAATACAGAATAGGGCAGAAGCTACATTTGAGGTGATAATTTTTAAAATTTGTCTAAAATTGATGAGACATTGATTAATAGACTCAAGAAGTCCAACACAACCCAGAAGGAAAAATAAAAATAAATGCAGACCTAGTTATATAACTGTAAAGTTGAAAGACAAACTTAAAAATATCTAGAAAAGGGAAGCGGCTGTGGCTCAATCAGTAGGGCTCCCGTTTACCATATGGGAGGCCCCGGGTTCGGTTCCCGGGGCCTCCTGGTGAAGGCAAGCCCGCCCGCATGGCGTGGTTAGCTGACCCAGCGAGCACAAGCAGCAAGGGGGGGATAAATGAATAAATAAATAAAATCTTAAAAAAAAAAAAATCTAGAAAATAAGCATAAAACTAGTAAAGGGGTAATACATGAAAAAGCTGACTACCAACACTAACAATTGAAGACAGACGGCAATGAATAGCATGAGATCTTTACATTGCTATCTTAAATTAATTGCCAAAGTAAAATCTATACTGAAAAAAATGTCCTTCATGATGAGGTGAAATAAACACTTTTCTAAAGAAGTAAAATCAGAGAAAGTTTGCCAGCAGCAACTAATTTTAAAAGAAATGTGAAAGTATAGTCTTCAGGCAGAAAGAAAATAATCCCAGATGGAGGGTTCAAAATAACTGTTAATTTAAATCAATGAATATTGAATGGATAAAATATTAATTATGTTATCTGTGGGTTAGAATATTCATAAGGTATTAAAATACATGATAATATATTTCATAAGATGGATAAATGGATCTAAAGTGTTTTAAAATACATTATTTGTTAGGTCAATAAAGGATAATTGTCAGATTTGATAAGGTAAGCAAAAATGTTGTACTTTTTGAGTTAATATCTAAATGAATATTAAAATAGTGCATGTCATCCAAATAAATAGAAGAGAAAAATTGAGCAAAAGAAAGCGTTCAAGAGGGGAAAAAAGAACATAGATCAGAGAGCACAAATAACACATGAAAAAAAGGCAGATTTAAATAAGTATTTATACTGAATTTGATGGAGTATATTTAATACAATTATATTTAACATTTATAATGAATGAATATAAATTTTCCTCATAAAAATCAAAATTGTCATGTACATCTTAAAATAAATCTATCTATCTATCTGTATAAGTCATTCATCTAAGACAAACAGCAAAGTGTAAAAGGTGGAAAATAATATACTATGTAAAACTTTAAAAATAGTAAATTTTATTTCACTTTGACAATATCAAATAAAAGAGATACTAAGGAAAATACTAGAAGTTGAGTGCCATTTCATAATAACAAAAACATTTGAATTCCCAGGAAAACATAGCATTTTTGTGAAAACATAGCATTTTTTAAAGAAATTGTGAGTTAAAACAATTATGCATACCATACATGATTGTGGCAGTTTGATGTAATTATGAATTCCAAAAATATAATTAAATCATGCTTGTAAACTGATCTGTTAATCTGGGCATGATTAGGTTAGGATTAGGGCGTTGAGCCCCACCCCTTGGTGGGTGGGGAATTGAATATAAAAGGCAAGGCAAAGGACAGTTGAAGCAGTCTTTTGAGAAGCAGTTTTGATGTTGGAAAGAAGGCCCCAGGAGAAGAGAAGCAAGCCATTCGCCTGATCATCTACAGCTGACCTTGTGGAGGAAACAGGAGCTAAGCCCGGAGAGAAACACAGCCCTGGGAAGAGAGGAACCCCAGAAGCCTGAACCCTGGCAAATGCCGACAGCTGTCTTGCTCTAACACGTGGCAATGGACTGTGGTGAGAGAAGAAACTTAATGCTTTATGGCCTGGTAACTGTGGACTTCTACCCCAAATAAATACCCTTTATAAAGACCAACCCATTTTTGGTATTTTACATTAACATCCCTTTGGCTGACTAATACAATGATTCCCATACATCACCCTACCACCAACACCTTACATTATCATGACACATTTGTTACAAATGCTGAAAGAACATCATCATAATAATACTGCTACTGCTATCTACAGTCCATACTTGTATTTGGTGTAGTTTTCCACAAACCATCCTATTATTAACACCATGTATTAGAATTGTATAATTGTTATAGTTCATGAGAGATCTTTCTCATATTTGTACTGTTAACCACATTACATCATCCACCATGGGGTGTCACTGTGTTATATGGTCCTCTGTCTTGTACAATCCATCCAAAGTATACACTTAGTGGCTCTCAGTTTCATCATAGAGTTGGGCTGTCATCAGCTCTGGAAACATAGCATTTTAAAATTTGTACATAAAAAATAGCATTGCTTATGAAAAGTGACAGAAGTACAGATTTGAGGACTTTTTCTTATAACTCTCAGCAATTGATAGAATAAGCAGAGAAAATAAATTGAAGTTATTGAATATTTGATCACGGTGAATATTAAATTTAAACTAATGCCCAACATACAGAGCAGCAAAGTACACATTTTCTCATGCACTTAAGAGGGACAAGAGTGACTACAGTCCTCCTGTCATAGGCGATGCTGAACAGGGAAGGAAGGTGGAGGCAAAGAGAAGGGACAAATGTGCACTTATTCTGATGATGGGGAATGGGATATGCTGATGGGATGGATGTGGGGTGGAGGGAAAGCAAGAAATCAATAAAGGCAACAAAGCTGTTACCAGAACCCCTGTCAGGTTGAGTTTCTGAATATGGAGCCAGAGAAAGAGCAGGTTCCTGGAAGCAGCCCACAGTTCCATGTTGGCATGCTATACATCCACATGGAGGCATCATAAATCAGCTGTGCATCTATCAGGACCCTGCAGAAAGAAATGGGATAGATAGTTAAGTGCAGAAGTACATGGCACAATAGTGTGTTTAAAGCCTAGGTGCTCCAATGAGGAAATATTGTGCTGAGGAAGGAAAGGAGTCCAAGGACTGAACCCTGAGAAAACACTTATGCTGAGAGGATTTGGAGAAACAGAGAACCCAGCAGAGAGGCAGAGTGGAAAGTGTAGTGGTATCAGATAACAAACAAATAGGATAATGTAGTGAATCAGAAACTAACGGATTCCAAGGAGGTGAGAATGACAGTGTCAAATGTAGCTGATGGAATAAATTAGAAGAGGAAAATTTGGAGATAATGCAAATGTTCTATAATTGTATCATTCTGAGGATTGAATAACTCTGCATTTACAAAAATGTAAATTTAATTTTATGAATTTTACATCATGTCAATTATACCTCGATAGTTGTTTTTTTATGCTTTATTATTTTTATTTTTTAATAAATATATATGCATATATGTGCATTTGCTTACATAAATGTTATTTTTTATATATATATTTTAAAAGATACTTAGATTACATAAATGTTACACAAAAATTACAGGGATTCACATGTTCTCCACCTCCCACATCTCCCATAACATCCCACATAAACATCTTTCATTAGTGTGGCACATCACCTGCAATGGATATACACATCCTGGGGCTTTGCCACTAAGCATGGACCATAGCTCATATTGTAGACCACACTCTCTCCCACACAGTTCTGCATGGTATATGCTGATGTAAAATGGCCCATATCTGTCATTGTAATGTCACTCAGGATAATTCCCAGGTCCTGAAAAAGCCCCTGTATTACAACTGCTTTTCCATTCCCTGCCCCCAAAGCATCTAGTGGCCACTGGCTCCACCTCACTGTTTTAATTTCTTCCATTGCTTGAATCACAATATGTCTACAACAGAATACCATTAAGTTCACTCTAGTCCACAGCTCTTCCCCCAATTCTGAGGAGTCTGGGATGGTGATGTCCACTCCACCTCCAAGTGAGAGTGGGCTTATAGCCCATGGATACAGTGGATGGGATTATCCTGCCTGCAGCTGCAGGCTCTCTCCATTCCCTGGAATGGCCGTTGTCCATCATTGTCTCCTCACCAGATGACTTGGGTGAATCCATTGAGCTGTAGAGTATGAGTTGCAGTTCCACTGAGATTCCAGGCACAGCTGCCACATGGGCAGACCAGAGGCTCCAGTCTCTGGAAGTACACCTACAAACTCCATCATCACATATAGGTTTGAATAGAAGAGACTGATGGACCATGTGTAGGGAGGACTTATTTGAGTCCAACTCTGTCACTCTCAGGAGCACAGATTCCAAAGTAGAGCCCACTGATAAGGCATCAATCTCTGGAGCTACCTCCCCCCTTATATAGGGCCTGGTTGTCCCCAGAGCCCTCAGGAGCCCCTCTGTGTGGGGTGATATCCACTTTGGTGTTCTATGAGATCCAACTGAGGTGTGCATAAGTGTTACCTCTGAGATGACCTCCCAACTCTCTTTGAAGTCTCTTAGCCACATGAACTCATTTGTCTTTACCTTTTCCTCCTTTTATTCATGGTCTTTTTCTAGTCATATTGCCAGTTGGCACTTGGTATTAATCCCTCATTGCCAGGGAGGGTCATCCCTGGGAGTCATGCCCCACGCTGGGGGGAAGGTAATGCATTAATATGCTGAGTTTGGCTTAGAGAGAGACCACATTTGAGCAACAAGGAGGCTCTCAGGTGGCAGCACTTAGGCCCCCCATAATCAATAGTTGTTTAAAATATTCCCAAACACCTGCCATATGATGAAGCTTACTGCCATGTATGCACGCAGAGGAAATGAAAACATGTTTTTATAAAAAGGACTTGTTCATGGAAATTCTTGCCTGTATTCTTAAGTCTCCATATGTGAAACAACAGAAAAATCCACCATGAGAAAAATAGATAAACATTTTGTAACATATCAATGCCAAAGAACTCAATGATAAAAGCAGAGACAAATGCTGATGCACATAGCAGCAATAACACATTTCAAAATATTATTTTGAGCTAATGACACATGCACCAAAGAGTTATTCTGATATATTTTATTTTTAGGAATTGCAAAAAGTGGCAAAAATGATGTGTGGTGATAGAAATCAGAACAGGGGCTGCATGCATATGGAGGGGTTTTGGTAATGAGTGAAGGCAAGGAGCTTTTTTCTATTTTAATGGAAATTAATGATTCATATCTTGATAGGGTTTTTGGATACTGTGGGGTATGGGGGAGTAAAAGTTTTAAAATTTGACAGGCATTCAGTTAAAATTGGCACATTTCACTGCATTTTAATTTTACATAACTTATAAAAATTGAAAAGAGAGAAGAATGATCAGTAGAATGTAATGGAGACAAGGATGTTTTACTTTCCAAGTCTCCCTTCCTCTACCTTCCCCTAGATCCTCTCACTGAGGACCTGGCCAAGCTGCCAGTTCCTGTGTGTTCCAGGTATAATCCTGGCAAGTTCTCTGTGGTTTGTTGTTGCTGACAGACCCATGGTTACTGGGCAGTGGCTACAGAGTCATAGAGGGTCTGTGAACCTCATGCCTGACATTGGGCTGATCACTGAACATTTGCAAGAGGTTGTGATGGAGCTGGTGCCAAAGGACATGAGTCCAGGCCTCACATTCCATAGCCTCCACCTGTCATCAGGTTACTGGTAGGGACTTTATTATTGTTAAGACTTGTCCAGTCTGTTAGAAGAAGCCAGATTTATATAAGACAAGAAAAGCAGCCTGCTGACACACTGGCTGCACTAATTGAAGTGTAATGCCAGCTCATTGGCAGGATTCGTTTGCTCACAGTTTTACTGAGCCTGTGCCATCTTTAGATGCCAGGCTAGAGAAAGAGACTTTAACAATACATATCCTTGTAGATACCTACAGAAATGCAAAAAAATTGAAAGAGCTGTTGATGAGATTAACTTCACTGACTCATTAACTAAAGGAATAGAGAACCAAAAGCTCAAAACTAGAAAAGGATATAATGGAGATGCTAGATACACTGAAGTTTCTCAAAGAGGTCATGAGAACAACCACAGCACAAGGCCTAAAACAAACACAATGTGTGGCCCCCATCCACCCTCTGATAGCCTTTCCCCCTGTGGCTGGTCTGAGAGTTAAAGCAGTGCTGTCCCCTTGCCTCCTTTCAGGCCTTCAGAGCCTCAAGGCCATCTTCACCCACCCAGCCTCCCTCTGGAGTTCCTGGAGGCCAGTGGATCCAATGGGGCCCTCTCCATTGATTGGAGTTCCTCCATCTTCTCATCTTGGACAGAGCCATGCACAATTCCTTCTTTAGATGACAAGACTATCAACTTCTAGAAAAACAAAAAGAAATGTGGGACTTTCTTTCTTTTCAAAGAAATTTTGTATAATCTCCCAGTAGTCAAAGAAAAATCCTACTATTTAAACCTTTACTCAAGTTGAAACTTAATCAAACTAAATATCCCAAAACAGTATTTTCTGTTTTATTTATAGCTTATTTATATCTTAACTGATCTTAAATGATCTATTTCTACTTTATTAATCTATGTTTTATAAATATTGTATTTTAATTTATATATATATATTGTTTAGCCATAAAAGAATTTAAATTTAAATATCAACAACAGCATTTTTAGCAGAGTTGAATTCCTAATAGTCATAACACCTAAATAAATTCAACTTTATTTTTTAACTAAATAAATACTAGTTAAAAACATTAAAATAAATGTTTTGGTGAGTAAACTATTCTTAGTGAGAACTTTATATCATTTAACATTGATATGCTAAAACAAAAATGTTAAAAATGAAATTGGCAAGTTCACATGTAGATGATTTTCTTTCTCTTCCGTGTTCTGACCATGAAGAAATCTTCCTTTGTCAATTTGTAGAAATCTGCGCATCCCAACCCGCATTCCTCTCCCTCACCATCTGACTCCCCTCACAGGAAAGCTGAGGGAGCACCAGGTGTTTGCCTCCCATAGAAATAGCTGGCATCCTTAGAATTAGTAGTTTCAGTCAGAAATGGCACTCCTTCTATAGACAATGAGCACTAACTGGGGATTATTAGTGATGATGGAAGGAAAACAGAAAGTCACACTTTGAGGATGTTGAGTGGGGAATTAAGACAAAGGACAGAACAATCATTATAAGAAGGTAAGTGATTTCTCCCTCAAATAGAGCTTGGATCTGGGTATATAATGGTAAAGATAAGAAAGAATGTTGCTGTCCTCATGGAGCTGATATTTGGAGGGGGTAGATAGACTCCCTCAATGCTTCTGGTCATTCAGAGTTTCCTCATTTCATTAATTACTAGATATTTTCAGGGAAATTTCTCTAAAATGGAAATCCTTTCCTCTCTGTTATGGCAAGGTATTGTCTGGATACATTTCATGGTCCTATTCTTTCAACTGTGAGGGCAATGTTTGCTTGATTTTGTTTAGACAGGTTCCTATTAAAATTTTCATCTTATTTACTACATTAGTATGTAATTTAATTTGGAATACTAATGACAAAGTATACATTTCTAGATAAATATTGTGTTCATTAGAACAATAAACCAAATGACAGTCAACAAATAATCTTATTTGTTACAATAAACAAAATGAAAACTGGTCAACTAATATTTCCAGCTACCATTAGTGGTGTTAAAAATCATCCCATACATACATTAATTGCCTTAAAATTCATGTTATGGTTGGCAAAAATAACTGGTAAGTCAGTGATGCTTGTGAATTTGGGAGACTGCTTTACTGGGGAAATTAAATTTTGACAAAATATTTTCATAAGTTTGCTTGTAGAGACTGTAGTGTGTTCAGCCATTATGGAAGTGGCATTCTAGAGAAGATGACTGTGCAGATACAATATACTTTCTACAAAACCAAGGTAGTGTAATGTATACCTCATTTATTCTTACTATCAAATCACAGTCTGCAAAAATCAGGAGCAAATGGATAAATCTGGCAATGTATATTATTTAATTTCTCTGTTTTCACTCAGCTAAATATCACACATAGCTTCTTAACACTTTTTGGCATAAGGAAACTTAGTTATGGTTGTACTCAATTCCATTTAGTCATAGTTTAAAGTGAATTTTTCCCATGTGTCATTTTTCCCCTGGTAACTGTATCCACAAACAAAAAAAAAAAAAACATAAATAACATTCTAAAATAAGTAGATCAGTGCAAGAAGATCAAGATCTAGGCCTGTTCTGCCTTTCAAGCACTTGAATATGGAGATAATTACAGAAATTCTCTGTGCATTTGTTTCTTCACATGACAAGAAAGGAAAAGGATGAGATCACTGTCTTTAAATGCCTTATTTGAAAAAAGACAGCAAGGACATTGCTCTTTAATCTACTGAAATTCAGTATGCAAAACTGATAGAACCATAGAATCTGTGATTAGAGGCAAGCCTAAACCATGAACCCCCAACCTTCATAATACCCTCTATATTGGTTACTTTCTGGAGAATGTTACCTGATGCTCAATAGATTTTCTCCCTTTGGCCATGTTTTCTCATTATCCAAACCATGGATTCATGATACCAGGGCAACTGCAAAAAAAATGAAGCAGATGATATTTACTCTTCATACTTTTTAATCTAAAATCATCCTATCTTGATTTAATACTAGAAGATGCACATGTAACAAAGTTGTCAAAAGTCCTCTAGATATATATATGTTTGTATGTATATATATATATATATATATATATATACATATATATATATTTCATTCTAACTGCTGACCTATTTCTAGTTCATTTCCATTATTTCTTTAGATTCCCAAGATAGCTTCACCCTAATTCTAAGATGGACATTCTTACCTTTTCTGATAGTGACTAATATCCTCATTCAGAAGAATGTTTTAATATAACAATAGGTTTTTACAACTGGGCTTTTGATTATGAAGATTCCCTTTTATTCAAAGTAGTTAGAGGAATTTTTTTAAAAGGTTGTCATATGGTAAATATCATCAAAATTATTAAACTGTATCATCTAAATTGTAAAAAAAATAAAAAATAAAAAATAAAAAATAAAAGGTTGTCATGATTTGGAGGTGAAAGGAGGAAGTGACATAAAGGTTACAAATTACATGAATAGATAAATTTGATTGTACACTTTTCAAAGTTTCAATCATTTTCTTCTCATAGAATTTTAAAACTATATGTAAAAAATATATAATATTTGAATTTTAGAGTGATCATGGACTTATTAATTCCCAGGTATAGGAAAAGTGACATGATGGCAGCAGAGTAAGGAACTCCAAGAGTCAGTTCATCCTACAGTGCAGTTAACAAACAGCAAAAGGTATCTAAATCACTGGTTTGGAAGACACAGGAGACAAGAAGGGCATCCTGCAAAATCCTTGAAAGAATGGAAGGAAGAGAATGCCCATCTGAAGTGAAGATTTTGGAGTAGAGCACTCTATACTATGGAGGCTGGTGCCCATTCCCTGTTGGCATTGCAAGTTGCCTTGGAAACTATTCACTGACTGGAGTTGGAATCTCCATTTCCCACAAACAGGGGAGGAAGATATGGTTGGACACAAATTTCAGCTCCAAATTAGTAAATTCAGTTGGCTAAAATCAAATCCTAAGAATAGCTAAAATTTGAAAATCTACAAGTCAGAAAGAGGCTGGTAGCCTCTGTTTTAATTCCATTACTGGCATGAGGGGAAGCAAGGCTGATTGAAAATCAAAGTGAAGGAAAGGCCTGGCTTCTTTCCACCTAGGCCAGATTGCAGCTCAAGCCTAGGATCCAGCCCCACTTCCATCAAGGAAGAAGATGGTGGTCCTGCACCAGCCTTTCTGGACAACTGCAGGTACTTTTAGTATGCATGGACTAGATTATTAGACACTCTGTGGCTCCATCCCCACATCTGACAGAGGAGAAGGAGGGACAGAGCTCCTGCTCCCTCTCAGGGCAACTGCAGGCACTTTTGGCCTGCATGAACTGGATGATTGGATATAGCTGAGGCTCCAACCCTGTGCCCAATAGGACAGGAGGGGGCAGGGTTTCTCCAGCCTCATGGCAACTGCAGGTACATTTTGCCTGTGTGGCCCAGGTTGGGCACATCACTGGTACCATTCCTGCCCCTGATTGTTCAAGAAGGATAGTGCACACTCATCCTCTCCAGGCAACTGCAGTCACTTTTGGCCCACATGGACTAGAATCATAGACAACCCTGTGGATTTATCTCCACCCTCAATAGGGTAGGAGGGGGTGATATCTCCTCAACCTCTTTTGGCAACTGCAGGCATTTTCCACCAACATGGACTAGAGTGTTAGGCAATCTTGTAGTTCCATCAACACTCCTGACATGTTAGAAGGGACAGTGATCCCTTAACTTAACTCTCTGGGTAAATGCAGCCACTGTCATCCTGTATGGACTAGACTATTAGTCACATCTCTAACTCCATCCTCACCCTGGATGGCAGGAGATGGGACAGTGCTCCCTTACCTTCACTGGGCAATTGCAGCTGCTTTGGGTCAACATGAACTAGATTGCTGGGCACACTTGAGGCTCCATTCCCACCCTGACAGAGGAGAAGGGGCCCAGTGCTTCATCACTGTCTACCTGGGCAACTGCAGTCAGTTTGATTTGCATGGCTTAGTTTTCTGCACACATCTGCAGCTCCATCCCTGCTGGAGGCAGGAAAAGAATGGTGTGTATCTTCATCAGTAAGAGCAACTACATACATTCTTGGCCTGCACATGTTACTGAACAAGGTTGTGGCTTTGTCACCACCACTGGCATGGAAGAAAGGTGGGATAATCTTTATCAATTCCTGGGACAATATGGGCACCTTCAGCCTCCATGGTTTACAGTAACAACAACATCTTTGACACCTATTCTGCAACCAGCAAGGGAGAAAGGGCAAGAAACAGATGAAAGAGAGCTAAAAAAATTCAAATTGGCCAAACAGAAGCCACTATAAATTCTGAAATTAAATTGTACCAAGTACCAAAGATGGGCTGTAACACAAAGCCAATCAAATAGCCCTAGACTAAAGAGAGAAAAGAGATCAAGAATAAAAACATCTAGCAAATCAGATACTGAGGCACCAACAAAAATTACAACCCATACCAAGAAATAGGAATATATGGTAAACTCAATGGAACAAACTAAACCTCCATATAACATAAAGGAATTGAGACAACTAATCATAGATGTTCAAGCAATTCTCCTTAGTAAATTCATTGAGATGGCTAAAGAAATTAAGAACATTAAGAAGATCTGGGTGAACACTAAGAGTTTGAAGGCATGCATAGAAAAATAACAAATCTTATGGGAATGAAAGTCACATTAAATAAAATAAAAAGTGCAATGGAAGCATATAAAAGCAGATTTGAAAAGGCAAAAGAAAGGATCAGTGAACTTGAAGATAGGGCCTCTGAAAGTGAACATACAAAAGAAGAAATAAAGAAAAGAATGAAAAAATTGAACAGGTTACAAGGAAAGAAATGAAAACATATATCATGGGTGTCCCAGAGGGAGAATAGAGGGAAAAGGGAGCAGGAGGAATATTTCAAGGAATAATGGTAGAAAATTTCCCAATCCTATTGAAAGACATATATATCCATATCCAAAAGCACAACATAATTCCATCTTAATAAATCCAAATAGAACTAATCTGAGAAACATACTAATCAGAATGTCGAATGCCAAAGATAAAGAGAGAATCCTAAGAGCAGCAAGAGAAGATATTCATCACATACAGTGGATGCCCAATAAGATTAAGTACTGTTTCTCATCAGAAACCATGGAGGAAAGAAATTAGTGGCTTGATATATTTAATATACTGCAAGAGAAAAACAGCGAGCCAGAAGTTTATATGTAGCAAGATTGTCTTTCAAAACAGTGCTAGATTGGAATATGCACAGATAAACATAAAATGAGAGAGTGTTTAACAAAGAGACTGATTTTGCAGGAAATACAATACAGAGTGCTACAGCCTGGAGAGATAGGCTTGGAAGAGAATCTAGAAATGAAGATAATATCACTAAAAGTAACTAAATTCTAAAAAGAGAGGTAAAAACGATGTGGAAAATGAAACCAAAGATCAAATGAGTGAAGTAAGACCTGCCTTTACAACACCAATTTAAAAAAATATATATGAGATCCAAAAGAAGCTAGTACAAAAATAGTGTCTATGTTTTCCCGGTCCTATGGTATCAGCTGGATTTTTGATATCCCTGTGAATCACTACTGTTAGAGGAGCCAGAAATCAATCTAGGGTCCTCATATATTCAAAGAACATTTCAATCACTTTTCCCTGGACAGATTTTACTCTCCTAGGGCAGCAGAATTCAGCAGTCTGTATGAGGATATCCCCCCTCCCCTCTATTAGTCAGGTTGAGTTCCCTTTTGAAATTCAAATGGGACCCTGATGACTGAGCACACCATCACACTAAAGTGATATTCAAGGCTCTTCTAGACCACTCCCTCCTCCCAGGACTCCAACTAGGCTCTTGGAAACTTATTAAGTGTTTCATACTCCTTGACTCCCTCAGGGGAGTTGAAATTCTGAAAGTTCTCAGCAGGGAACTATTAAATTGGCTGACTCCTCCCTCTGTCAGACTAAGACTTTGTATCCCAGGGTGGTTAGGTAAATCAGGTTGCCTCAGCAGATTCACCTCTCATCTCTACCTGGTGCCATTTCTAGACCACCCCCTCCTCCCAGGGGACCCCAAATTTGTTTTTGCTAACTTATTAAGTTCTTCCCACTGCTTGATTACCTTGGGGAGTTAAAATTCTGAAAGTCCTCAGTATGGAACTATTAAATTGGCTTACTCTGCCCTCTCTCAGGCTAAGTCTCTGTTTTCCCAGGGTGGCTAGGTTAATCAGGCTGCCTCAGCATATTTTCCTCTCCCCTCAGCCTGGTGCCACATCGAGCTGGCCAGTGTGCTTTCCAAAGCTCATAGGGGGTCCAGGCAACCAAACCCACAGAAAGGAAATTCCTCTCCACGCCTTGCCAGAACCTTCCCTCTCAGAGAATTCTCCCTCTTGCTAGGTGGCTGACAGGTGTCGGGCTCACCCTGGCCCCTTACCCTGAGGGTGGGGCTTAGCCATCCATGATTTCCAGATATGGGCCTAGAAACTCATGGTTTTATCTTGAGCAATCTATCTCCCTGTCTAGCTCCCTTCAGATCAATGCCCCAAAGGCTCCTGCTCTGTGGGCTGCCAGTACAGCTCACCCAGGCAGGATCTTGTCCCCAATATATTATATTGGTTGAAATAGACTTTAAAAGCAAAGCTGTTATTAGAGACAAGGAATGTCATTATATAGTAAAAAAAGGGAACAATTTGCCAAGAAAAAATAGCAATAATAAATGTATATACACCTAACCAGGGTCCCCCAAATTACATGAGGGAAACACCAGCAAAGCTGAAGGAAGAAATAGACATCTCTACAATAATAGTTGGAGATTTCAATACTTGACTCTCAGCATTGGATAGATCATCTGAGCAGAGAATCAATAGAGAAACAGAGTGTGGAATAAAATGATTCATGAACCAAACCTAGTAGACATATACAGAACATTGCACCCCAAGACAGCAGGATATACTTTCTTCTCAAGTGCTCATGGATCTGTCACCAATGTATACCATATGTTGAGTCACAAAGCATATCTCAATAATTTTTAAAAGATCAAAATATGCAAAACACTTTCTCTAGCTACTAGGAAATACAAATCAAAGGTACAATGGGATATCATCTCAGACCTCATAGAATGGCCATTATTTAAATAAATAAATAAATAAATAAATAAATAAATAAATAAATAAATAAATAAATAAA
>JAKSZT010000774.1:3075588-3089222 GCA_026826555.1 Tolypeutes matacus | reverse complement strand
AAATAAATAAATAAATAAATAAATAAATAAATAAATAAATAAATAAAACAGGAAGAAACAAGGGCTGGTGAGTGATTGGGGAGAGTAAAATCTGTCCAGGGAAAAGTGACTGAAAAACTTTCTGAAGCGCTAACTGACCCAATTAGAAAGGTAGCTCAGTGGAGGAATTTCTGCCTTGAATATATGAGGTCTCTAGATTGATTCCTGGCTCCTCTAATAGTAGTGATTCACAGGGATATCAAAAATCCAGCTGATACCATAGGACAGGGAAAACATAGACACTGTTTTTATACTAGCTTGTTTTGGATGCCATATTAAAAAAAAAAAAAAAGCTTACTCAAAAAAATGTTTTTAACTTAGGTTGCTTGCTAAAATCCACCTCAAAAGCTGCAGAGAGAAGCCTGCAGGGAAATTGATTGATGAACACAGGCAACCTGAGAGGTTCCACAAGGGCCCAAGAATGAACGCTATTCTTCCTTAGCTTTGTTTGACTGCTTTGCTAGTGTATTTGTTTGGGATATTTTGTTGTTGTTTTTGTTTGTTTGTTTTGTTTTGTTTATTGTTTTTCTATCCTCTTTCATCCTGCCCCCCACTTTTTAAAACTAGGGGTTGCTAGCTTATTTCTTCTTTGCTGTGGTTCTTCTTCCTTGATTTCACATTTTCTGTGCATACTGATTTTGTCTACCAATGCCATCCATTTTCCTTCCTTCATTTTTCTATCTTCTACTTTCTAGTGTGGTTCTTATATTCAACCTTTTTTTATTAGTCCCCAACTTTACTGGTTTCGATTTCTATCTTGTCTATTCTGTTTTCTTTTTTATTATTAACTTTTTTCATTCTGTCCTTTCTTTACTTTTCCTCTCTCTAATCATCATTCTGGCCTTTTAAATAATTCTATATATTTTTCTATATTCACTTTCCCATTTCATTGTAGGTACTCCACTTTTTTATTCCTATAACTCTACACTGCTTACATGAGTTAAATATTCATTGTACTAAGTCTCATATGGCCCCTCTTTTTAACTTTTATTATTATTTCTATTATTCTTTCTCTTTTCTTACCTCTTTTGATTTCTCTGACCCCAAGTTTTTCCTTCAAGGGAACATAGAAAGCAGCAAGGAAATAGAACAAGAACAGGAAAGCACCAAAGAGAAAACTTAACACACACAGAAAAGAAGCAGCTAAACGAAACTCTTGAGCAGAGAGAGAAGCTAATAAACTGAATAAACCAATCAAGATAAATGATGACCAGAGGACAACAAAAAATTACAAACCATACTAAGAAACAGGAAGGCATGGACCAGTCCAAGGAACAAACTAAAAACCAGGAAGAGATGTAGAACATTGAAGAACTAATCAAAGCTGTCCAAACAAATATCATGGACCAACTTAATGAAGTGAAAGAAGAGATTAGGGATATTATGAAGACACTGGGAGAACATACTGAAGAAATGGTAAACATACATAAAAAGATAATGGATATGATGGTCAAGAATGGCAGAATCCAAGAAATCAAAAAGACATTGGAATTGCATAACAGCAGATTTGAACAGGGAGAAGAAAGAATTAGTGATGTGGAAGACAGTACATCTGAAATCAAACAGATACATAAAAAGATAGAAAAAATCCAGCAGGGAATTAGAGATTTAAATGACAACACAAAATGCACAACATACACATTATAGGCATCTCAGAGGGAGAAGAGAAAGGAAAGGGAACAGAAGGAGTGTTGAAGGAAACGATGGCTGAAAATTTCCCAACCCTATTGAAGGAGATGGACGTACATGTCCAGGAAGCACCACACACCCAAAATAGTATAAATCCTAACTAGACTTCTCCAAGATATATTCTTGTCAAACTGTCCAGTGCTCAAGACAAAGAGAAAATACTCAAGGCAGCAAGAGAAAAAAGAATCATCACATACAAGAGAAGTTCAATAAGATTAAGTACTGATTTTTCATCTGAAACCATGGAGGCAAGAAGACAATGTTATGACATACTCAAGGTACTCAAATAAAAAAAACTCTGAGCCACAAATTCTTTATCCATCAAAGCAAGCATTCAAAGATGATAGAGTTCAAAATATTCACAGATGAACAGAAATTAAGAGAGCATGCCAATAAGAAACCAGCCCTTAAAGAAATACTAAAGGAAGTTCTACAGGTTGAAAGGAAAAAGCAAGAGAGAGAGAGTTGGAGGCGAGAACAAATTAAAAGACAAAAAAGAGAAATAAAAAACAACATATGACATACATAAACCCAAAGAAAATATGGCTGATGTAAGAAATTCCTTGAAAGTAATAACATTGAATGCTAATGGATTAAACTCACCAGTCAAGATTGGCGGACTGGATAAGGAAATATAATCCACCTATACGTTGTCTACAAGAAACCCACCTTAGATTCGGGGATTCAGGGAAGCTGAAAGTGAATGGCTGGAAAACAATTATACAAGCAAACAAAAACCAAATGACAGGGAGAAGCTATGCTAATATCAGACAAAATAGACTTTAATTGCAAAACTATTGTAAGAGACCAAGATGGACACTATATATAGGAAAAGGGGTAATCTCTCAAGAAGAGAGAACAGTCATAAACATTTATGCACCTAATCAGGGTGCCTCACTATACATGAGGCAAACACTGGAAAAAATAAGTGGAGAAATAAATGCTTCTACAGTTATAGTGGGGGACTTTAACACACCATTATCACCATTAGACAGAACATCTAAACATAGAATCAATAAAGAAACAAAGACTCAAATAATACATTAGAAGACCTGGACCTAATAGACATATGCAGAACATTACACCCAAATACAACAGGATTTAAAAACTTCTCAAGTGCACACGGATCATACTCCAAGACAGACAACAGGCTAGGCAAAAGAACAACTTTCAATGAATTCAGAAAGATTGAGATTATACAAAGTAATTTCTCTGACCAAAATGAAATGAAATTGGAAATCACTAAGAGCCAGAGAAACAGATTAGGCACAAATATATGGAAGTTAAACAATACAATCTAAGACAAACAGTGGATCGGGGAGGAAATCTCAAAA
Source organism: Tolypeutes matacus (assembly GCA_026826555.1). Lineage (NCBI taxonomy): Eukaryota > Metazoa > Chordata > Mammalia > Cingulata > Chlamyphoridae > Tolypeutes > Tolypeutes matacus. Next base: position 3,086,160 of record JAKSZT010000774.1, on the reverse strand, counting down.
GAAATCAGTAACTACCTTGAAACTAATAAAAATGATAACACAACACATCAAAACCTATGGGATGAAGCCAAAGCTGTCTTGACAGGGAAGTTCATAGCTGTAAATACATATATTAAAAAATAAGAAAGAACTAAAATTGAAGACCTAGCTGCACACCTGGAGGAATTGGAAAAAAAACAAAAAAGTAAACCTAAGTGAAGTAGAAAGAAGGAAATAGCAAAGATTAGAGCAGAACTTGATGAAATAGAGAAATAGAAACCACTAGAAAAAATAAACTAAACCAAAAGCTGGTTCTTTGAGAAGATCAATAAAATTGATGAACCCTTAGCCAGACCAAGAAAGAAAAAGAGAGGATGGATGTAAATGCACAACATAAGGAATGAGCAAGGAGATATCACTACTGACCCCACAGAAATAAAGAGTATCATAAGAGGATACTTTGAAAAGTTATATGCCAACAAGAAATAAATTTATAGTAAATGGACAAATTTCTAGATACTCACAAACAGCCTACATTGATGAAAGAAGAAATTGATAAGCTCTTTACAAGTAAAGAGATAGACTCATTCATCAAAAAAACTCCCAACTAAGAGGAGCCCAGGACCAGATAGCTTCACAGTTGAATTCCACCAAACATTCTGGAAAGAGCTAACACAAATCCTGCGTAAGCTTTTGCAAAAATTAGAAGTAGAAGGAATATTGCCTAACTCATTCTATGATGCCAACATTACCCTAATACCAAAGGCAAACAAAGATACCACAAGAAAGGAAAATTACAGACCAATTTCTCTAATGAACCTAGATGCCAAAATCCTCAACAAAATATTCACTAATCACATTCAACAACATATCAAAAGAATTATACACCATGACAAAGTGGGTTTCATCCCGGGTATGCAAGGATGGCTCAATATAAGAAAATCAATCAATATAATACACCACATAAACAGATTGAAAGAAAAAAAATCACATCATCATTTCTATAGATGCAGAAAAGCATTCAACAAAACACAGCATCCTTTCCTGATAAGAACACTGCTAAAGATAAGAATAAGAGGAAACTTTCTGAATATGATAAACGGTATATATGAAAAACCCAAAGCTAACATCATCTTCAATGGTGATATCCTAAAAGACTTCACTCTGAGATTGGGAAAAAGACAAGGATGACCACTATCACCACTCTTATTTAACTTTATCTTAAAAGTACTAGCCTGAGCACTGAGGCAAGAAAAGGATACAAAATGCATCCAAATTGGAAAAGAAGTAGTAAAAATTTCATTATTTGCAGACGACATGATCATATACCAAGAAAGTCCTGAGAAACCTACCCCAAAGCTTCTAGAACTTATAAAGGAGTTCAGTAATGTTGCAGGCTATGATATCAATGCTCAAAAATCAGTAGCATTTCTGTACACTAATTATGAACAATCTGAGGAGGAAATCAAGAAAAAATTACCATTTACAATAGTAACCAAAAGAATCAAATACATAGGAATAAATTTAACTAAAGATGTAAAGGACTTATATACAGAAAACTACACAACACTGTTAAAGGAAATCAAAGAAGATTTAAATAAAAGGAAGAATATTTTCTGTTCATGGAGAGGAAGACTAAACATCATCAAGATGAATATCTTACCCAAACTAATCTACAGATTTAATGCAATTCCAATAAAAATCAACACTATTTTTTATGGAACTGGAAAAAGTAACTACAAAATATATTTGGAAAAGTAAGAGGCTCTGAATCACCGAAGACATATTGAAAAAGAAAAATTAAGTTAGAGGTATTACACTACCTGACTTTAATATATATTACAAAGCTACAGTTCTCAAAACTGCATGGTATTGGCACAGGGATAGACATACTAACCAATGAAACTGAATTGAGAGTTCTGATATAGGTTCTCGTATATACAGTCATCTGATATTCTACAAGGCCACCAAGCCCACTCAGTTAAAAGAGAATGGCCTCTTCAACAAGTGGTGCTTGGAGAACTGGATATCCATATCCAAAAGAATGAGAGAGCAACACCATCTTACAAAATCAAAATGGAGCAAAATCAACTCAAGATGGAGCAAAGATCTAAATACAAGAGCCAAGACGATAAAGACCTTGGAAGATAATGTAGGGAAGCATCTACAGGACCTTGTTATAGGAAATGGTTTCATGAACTTCACATCCAAAGCACAAGCAGCAACAGAAAAAATAGATAAATGGGATTTCCTCAAAACTAAAAACTTTTTCACCTCAAAGGACGTTATCAAGAAAATAAAAAGGCAGCCTATCCAGTGGGAGAAAATATTTGGCAACCATATATCTGATAGGAGTCTAATATACTGCATATATAAAGAAATCCAATAAATAGAAAAGAAAAAACACAAACAACCCATTTAAAAAATGGGAAGTCACCTGAAAAGACACTACTCCAAGGAATAAATACAAATGGCTAAAAAGCACATGGAAAAATGTTTGACATCTCTAGCTATTAGAGAAATGCAAATCAAAACTACATTGAGATACCATCTTGTACCCATTACAATCATGGCTATTAAAAAAACAGCAGACTATAAGTGTTGGAGAGGATGTGGAGGAATGGGAACCCTCATCCACTGCTGGTGTGATTGTGAAATGGTCCAGCCACTGTGGAGGACAGTTTGGTGATTCCTCAAGAAACTAACTATAGATCTTCCATATGATCCAGCGACCCCACTGCTGGGTATATACCCAGAAGAACTGAAAGCAAAAACTCAAGCCGATATATGCACGCCAATGTTCATAATGGCATTGTTCACTATTGCCAAAAGTTGGAATCAACCCAGGTGCCCATCAACAGATGAATGGATAAACAAAATGTGGTACATACATTCAATGGAATATTGCTCAGCTGTAAGAAGGAATAAAGTGCTAACACATGGTATAACATGGATGAATCTGGAAGACCTTATGTTGAGTGAAGCAAGCCAGGCATTGAAGGATGAACAGTACATGACCTCAATGATATGAATTAAGGAAATTGAGCAGTCTCTTAGAACTATTTTTTGAAAGATAGGTGTACAAGAAAGAGAAAGAGAAGAGAAAGTTGTAAGCCATGACCCATATGGATGTAACCTATGGCAAAGTGATAGAGTGTAGTTATGTATTGAAGGGATAGGACTGCAGGGTAGTGATATATTGGGTTGGGTTGTGCAGGGTTGACAGGTGGGTAGATTGGGAAAGGTGGGTTCAAATACCCAGGATATTGAGGGGAGAGGGACCAGGTGGACACTTGGGAATTGTGGATATGACATTTAAAGTACAGGGGTGGGAATACTCTTATGGCAAAAAGACAAGGAAGTGTCATTGCTTAATGTGTTGGTTGGGGGGTCATTCGGGACAGGGTGCATCTGGAACAGGCTTCTAGGCAGTGTGTGAGTGTTCATCCTGTCATAATGTGTTGTATCATTGGGTGGAAACCCACACAATGAGAGGGAAGAAGAGGGTCTCCCATCTTTAGGAGGATTGATTTGCTCAGAAATAGACAGGTGGGCATCTCTTAAGAGCAAGGGCAGTTACTAATAGTGGAGAACAAACCAGTGTGTCATTACCTCTTGTTTTATGTAACTATGAATCTTGTCATCTAATGAGTCAAGCCAGGGGGTCGTCATGGGCCCCAGGGGGGTAGGTGGGAGGAACACTATAGATCAAACAGGGGGTATTTAGTGATTAATGGAAATGTTTTTCATTAACTTACAGTGATGGACAGAGGACATGGTAAATATCATCAAAATTTATAAAAGTGTACGGTCTAAAATGGAAACCATACTGTAAACCACTGACAATGTTTTGTAGCTATGTTTCACTATCTGTATATCAGTTATGACAATGTTATCATCCACATTAAAAAAGGTTTTAATATGGGGTGAGGAAAGGGGGAGGAGGTTGGGTATATGTGAGTGTCTTGTATTCTGTCTGTGACTTTGCTGTGCTCTAAACCTTCCTTGAAAATTAAATGAAAAATAGTGATACACTGGGGAGTGAGAGGGGGAAGGTGCCATGGTACAGAGTGGACACCAGATATTGCAGTGATAAAAGGCAAAATATCAGGAAAAATTTTTTTTTAATTTTTAAAAATATTTTTCTCATTTTTTGAATAACCCAATCCTTTAAATTTTTATTTTTAGTTTTTTTTTAAGTTTTCATGTATTTTATCTCTTACATTTAAACATCATTATTATTTCCTTTTCCTATTAATTATATTTGGTTATTGTATTGGCTTCATCTTCAAAGAAGCTTTGGATCACAGAAGTGTTATAACTGGAGTGGGAGAGGATCCTTGGTGTGGGGTGTCAGGGATGGGGGGGGTTCATGGGAGGAAGTTCACCTGAACATACATAAAAGATATATACAATTGTTCAAATGCTCATGTAGCATGGTCACAGTGGGTGGAGAATCACTCAGTAAATGAGAGAAAACTGAATCCCATCCTGGAGAACTCTGCCATATTCTCCAAGGGAGTAGCAACAGTCCCCCAAGTGTAGGTGCAGTGTCTGGCAAAGGAGGATGATCCACTGATGGGCTCTTATTATTGATGACTAGCCTTTTGAGTCTTTGTTCTTGAAATTGAAACTTAGCCTATTGTTATGGGGTGCCTAAGGATTGCCTCCTGAGAGCCTCCTTTTTGCCCAAATGTGGCCTCTCTCTAAGCCCACCCAGCACATGAATGTATTACCTTCCTCCCAGCATGGGTCATGACTCCCAGGGATAAGCCTCCCTGGCAATGAGGGATTACTAACAAGTGCCAATGGGCAATATGCCTTGGAAAAGACCTCAAATAAAAGGGGGAAATTGTAAAGACAAATGAGTTCATATGGCTAAGTGACTTCAAAGCAATTCGGGAGGTCATCCCAGAGGTAACACTTATGAATATTTCAATAGGACCTCATAGGCTTCCAACGTGGATATCACCCCAAAGAGAGGGACTCCTGAGTGCTCTGGAGACACCCAGGTCCTCTATCAGGGTGGATAGCCCCAGAGTTTCATGCCTTATCAGTGGGCCCTACTTTGGAATCCTTGCTCCTGAGGGTGACAGAGTTGGACCCAAATATGTCTTCTGTTCACATGGTCCATCTGTCCCTTCTACTCAAACCTATATGTGGTGCCAGAGTTTGTAAGTGTACTTCCAGAGACTGAAGGCTTTGGGCTATCCAGGTGCCAGCTGAGCATGGAATCTCAGTGGAGCTGCAACTCCTACTCTACAGCTTAATGGACTCACCCTGGGCAACTGGTGGGGAGATAATGATGGACAACAGCCATCCCAGGGAATGGAGAGAGTCTGCAGCTGCAGGCAGTATAGTATCATCCATCTTATCCATGGGATGTAAGTCTCCTCTCACTTGGAGGTGGAGTGGACATCACCCTCTCAGACTCCTTAGGAATGGGGGAAGAGCTATGGACTAGAGTGAACTTGCTGGTATTCTGTTATAGACATATTGTGATTCACGCAATGGAAGTAATTACAACATTAATGTGGAGGCAGTGGCTACCAGATGCCTTGGGGACAGGGAGAGGGAAAAGCAGTTGTAATACAGGGGCTTTTTGGGGACTTTGGGATTATCCTGAGTGACATTGCAATGACAGATAGAGGCCATTTTATATCATCATATAACATGCAGAACTGTGTTGGAGAGAGTGTGGTCTACAATGTGAACCATGGTGGCAAAGCCCCAAGATGTGTATATCTATTGCAGGTGATGTGCCACTCTAATGAAGGATGTTTATGTTAAGGTTGTGGGAGGAGTGGTAGGTGGGGCACATGGGAATCGCTGCAATTTTTGTATAACATTTATGTAATCTAATTATCTTTTTAAAATGTTTTAAAATTAATAAATAAAAAAAAACAATAACCTAAAATTTAAAAAAATAAAAATAATAAATAAAGTAAATGACTGAACTTCACAACAGTTAAACACCAGGTTTTTAATCATTGTGCACTATCATTCAGTCAAAACTAGGCCTTGGTGTGCTAAAGAAAACTCAGTTTAAGAATAAGCACAGGGAATCAGATGTGGCTCAAGAGGTTCGGCGTCCGTATACCATATGGAGAGACCGGGGTTCGATCCCTGGTACCTCCCAGTAAAAAAATAGCACAAAAATATGAATTAAGACTGAGAAGTCTTTATTAGGAGGCTGAATCTCCTTGAGAGATTTCCAGAAAATTCATGGTGGAGAATGTATTCAATGAAAAATCATGGGAAATCATTTATTCAGAGATTGGTGAAGTCATGTGCATCAGTAATTTTGTTTCAGTGATGGATATTGTTTTAGTGGTTTGAGCAAATGATTGGGTATCTGAGAGCTGATTTTATGATCATCAACAGTGGTAATGTTATAGGTTTAGGGATAGGACAATGTGTGAATTTTGTGGTTTTGGAGTCTTTCCTGTTGTCTTTCTGGGTCAGCAATTAAATATCTGAAGGGGAGGAACAGATATGGTCACTTTGTTCCTGATCTTATTGGAAACAATACTTCATCTTGGAGTCTTGGAATCTTATCAGTGGGTGTGAGAATCATGCACACAGTTGTTCACTGTTGCAAGAACAGGTTCAGGTTGTTCCCACTGTCCTTTGCTAATGTCCCAGTAGGTCATAGGTGGGTAACATGGGAATCCCAGTGGGTTCCGTGTAATATTTTGGGTAATCTAAGCACCTCTTAAAATATATGTATATATATATATATATAACATTTTTGTAAGCAAATACACATATATGCATATATATTTATATATCATTTTGCAAATGTTTGTATGTATTATGAGAATTTTGATTTTTACCCATAATAAAAAAAAAACTGTAAAAAAAAAATTCACAGCAATAATTGTCTTGGCAATAATGAAATATCTAATAGATTTCAAAACATGCAATACTGTTATGATGGTTTATATTTGGAATTCATGTTCTTGACATTAATTATTTAAAAATTATGATCCTGAACATACAAATATGGAAAACTTACAGCTAATTGAATATATAGTTTTAAAAGACTGCTGAATGCTGTCCTACTAAAATTGTGTCAACTAAAAGTATTTACTTTCTCACCATTTCACCTTGTATTTTATGCAATATTGAAAGATAGCATGCTTTACTCTGAGATGCATAAAAGGATGTCTTCTCTAATCACTTCCATTACATATTGATAAAATGCCAGATGGATTCAGCTTGACTGACCCATCTGTGAATAAGCACTGAAAGTCTGGTGTCCTAAGGATGCCAATGCAGGGAGGCCAAGGTCTTTGGTATTGCATCAGAATTATTGTTGATGGGTGTCTCTACCACAAACTCATGCAAGTATGTCAATTCCTGGGGACCATGGTGAGCATGGTCCTGAATTTACTACTTCCAATTGATGATAACCTGTCATTGGGCACTGTCTTTGGAATTTTTCTGATTACCCAGGACCCAGCATGAGATGGGGCTGTCTAGCCTAAGGAGGACCTGAGAGCTCTTGGTACCTTTCCCATTTCCAAACTAGCCTGAGAGCACACAAGACATTGCCTATGAAATATATAGTACTGGCTCAGCCAAAGATAGGTTTTTTGTGAGTTCTGTAAGGTCCTTTTCTCCACCAGGAAAGCAGTATTGCTACTACTGACAATGCAAGGAGATGCAAGCTCCAGGGATGCATAGTCTGTCACGCTCCCAAACATGACAGCCAGAATTTGTTGAGATGGGGAGCATTCAATTTTAATCAATACTGGGATGTGAAGTAGTGCAGCATGTATATGTATAGAAATGCCATAAATTTTAAGCATTTATTATTGATTAACTATCACCACCCTGTTCCCTGGAAGCCCATTATATATATTTTTAATCTATGGCTGTGTTAATTATAATTACTTCATATCACTGAGATCCTACAATATTTTCACTTTTGGGTCTATCTTCTTTCTCTCAATATGATATCTTGGGTTCATCTATGTTGTTGCATATATGAGAACTTCATTCACTTTTTAATGCTTAAAAATATTCCATTTTGTGCATATAACATATTTTAGCATGCATTCATTTGTTGATGGACATGGGTTGCTTCCAACTTTTGGCAACTGTAAATAATGCTGCTATGAACATCAGTGTGTAACTATCTGACCTGCTGCTTTTAATTCTTTTTGGTATATACCAAGCATTGGGATAGCCATGTCATATGCTATTCTATAATTAGCTTTCTAAAGAATCACCAAATTATTTTCCACATTGGCTGCACCATTTTATATTGCCACAGACAAGGAATGAGTGTTCCTATTTCTGCATATGCTTTCAAAAACTTTTCTTTCATTTTAAAAATAGCATCCATTTGAATGAGTTTGGAAGGGCATCTCATTGTGGTTTTAATTTTCATTTCTTTGATGGCTAGCTAATTAGGTTGAGCATCTTTTCATGTGCTTTCTCACCATTTCTATATCTTCTTTAGAGAGATATCTTTTAAAGTCTTTTACCCAGTTTTTAAATTGTATTGTTTGCCTTTTTGTTTTTAAACTGAAAGATTTTGCTATATATACTGGATATTAAACCATTATCAGATATGTGGTTTCCAAATATTTTTTCTCTTTGTGTAGATTATCATTTATCTTTCATGATAAAGTCTTTTAAAGAACAAAATTTTTAAATTTTGCCCCATTTATCTATTTTTTTTCTCTTGTTAATTGTGCTTTGTGCATGAAGGCTAAGAAACCACTGCCTAAGAAAACGTCCTGAAGATGCTTACCTATGTTTTCTTTTTGGAGTTTCATAGTTATGACTCCTGTATTAAGCTCTTAGATCCATTTTATTTTTGTATATGGCATGAGATAAAGGTCAACTTTTTTTTTTACTCACATTCTTCTAGTTTTCCCAGAACCATTTGTTGAAGAGGCAATTCTTTCCAGATTGAGAGATCTTTTCCACTTTGTCAATAATTGCTTGACCAGAAATGTGAGGAATGAATTCTGAGATTTCTACTCTGTCATTGTGCTATATTTCTGTCATTTTAACATTACCATGCTCTTTTGATTACTGTGGCTTTGAAGTAAGTTTTATGATTGGGAAGTGAGAGTCCTCCAACTTCAGTCTTCTTTTTCAAGATGGCGCATTGCTCATTATCCATCCTTATAAACGTTATAATTTACTTTTCCATTTCTTCAAAGAAACTTGTTTGAATTTTAATTGAGAATACATTTAACCTACAAATTGCTTTGGGTAGTATTGACTTCAGAATGATACCCAACCCATGAACATGGACTCTCTTTCTTTTTATTTAGACCTCTTAAAAATTCCTTTGGATGTTTTGTAATATTCTGTTTAGAAGTAATTTATACACGTGGTAAAATTTATTCTTTAAATTTGATTTTTTAAACTGTGAATAGATTTTATTTCTTTATCTCTTCTTCCAATTGTTCATTGTTTGTGTATAGAAGCACTACTGATTTTTTGGCGTTGATATTGTACCCTGGCCAATATGCTGGATTCATTGATTTGTTCTAGGATTTGTTCTTTGTTGTGAATTTTTCAGAATTTTCAGTATATAGGATCATATCTTGTGCAAATAGGGAATGTTTTACTTCTTCCTTTTCAATTTGGGTGACTTTATCTCTTTTTATTGCCTAATTGCTCTGGCAAGAACTTTCAGTACAATGTTGAATTACAGTGGTTATAGTGATCAACCTCATCTTAATCCTGATCTTAGGCTGAAGGTTTTCAGTCATTCACCATTAAGCAGGATGTTAGTTTTAGGTTTCTCATATATACTCTTTTTTATGTGGAGGAAGTTTCTTTCTATTCCTAGTGTTCTAAGTGTTTTTTTCTAGAAATGGTTCTGTATTTTGTCAAATGCCTTTTCTGCCTTGATTGAGATGATCATGTGGGTATTTTCTTTCATTCTGTTAGTGTGTGGATTATATTAATTGATTTTTACTTCTAAATTAATGAGATGTTGGTCTCTAGTTTTCCTTTTTTGTGGAATCTTTATCTGGAATTGCAATGAAGGTAATGTTGTCCACAGAGAATGAGTTCGGTAATTTTCCTCCACTGCAGTTTTTTTGTAAGAATTTGAGCAGAATTAAAAAGTTGTCTTCTCAGGAGCACAGATTCCAAAATAGAACCCACTGATAAGGCATCAGTCTCTGGGGCTATCCCCCCTTATATAGGACCAGGGTGTCTCCAGAGCTCTCAGGAACCCCACTGAGTGGGGTGATAGGCACTTAGATGTTCTATGAGCTCCTACTAAGGTGTGCGTAAGAGTTACCTCTGGGATGACCTCCCGACTCTCTTTGAAGTCTCTTAGCCATTTGAACTCATTTGTCTTTACCATTTCCCCCTTTTATTCAAGGTCTTTTTCCAGTTGTGTTGCCAGTTGGCACTTGGGAAAAGTTTTCAATTAGCAATCTGTGCTCCTGAGAGTGACAGAATTAGACTGAAATAAGTCCTCCCTGCACATGGTTCACCAGTCCCTTCTATTCAAACCTACATGTGATGCTGGAGTTTCTTAGGTATACTTCCAGAGACTGGAGCCTCCCACCTACCTATGTGCCAGGTGTGCATGAAATCTAGGTGGAGCTG
>JAKSZT010000774.1:3032446-3070588 GCA_026826555.1 Tolypeutes matacus | reverse complement strand
AAGTGGCTAAGAGACTTCAAAGAGAGTCGGGAGGTCATCCCAGAGGTAACGCTTACGCACACCTCAGTAGGAGCTCATAGAACATCAAAGTGCATATCACCCCACACAGAGGGCTCCTGAGAGCTCTGGAGACATCCAGGTCCTATATAAAGGGGGACAGCCCCAGAGACTGACAACTTATCAGTGGGCTCTATTTTGGAATCTGTGCTCCTAAGAGTGACAGAATTGGACTCAAATAAGTCCTCCCTGCACATGGTTCATCAGTCCCTTCTATTCAAACCTATATGTGATGCTGGAGTTTTTAGGTATACTTCCAGAGACTGGAGCCTCTGGCCTACTTATGTGCCAGGTGTGCGTGGAATCTCGGTGGAGCTGCAACTCCTACCCTACAACTCAATGGACTCATCCAAGTCACCTGGCAAGGAGACAGTGATGGGCAATGGCCATCCCAGGGAATGGAGAGGATCTGCATCTTCAGGCAGGATCATCCCACCCACAGTATCCATGGGATATAAGCCCTCTCTCACTTGGAGGTGGAGTGGACATCACCATCCCAGTCCCCTCAGGATTGGGGGAAGAACTATGGACTAGAGTGGACTTGATGGTATTCTGTTGTACACATATGGTGATTCTAGCAATGGAAGAAATTATAACAGTGAGGTGGAGTCAGTGGCCACTGGACAGTTTCAGGGCAGGGAGGGGATGTGCAGTTGAAATACAGGGGCTTTTTCGGGATTTGGAGGTTGTCCTGAGTGCCGTTGTGGCAACGGATGTAGGCCATTTTAAATCAGCACACACCATTCAGAACTGTGTGGGAGAGTGTGGTCTATGATATGAACTGTGGTCTATTGTTGATGACAAGGCCCCAGGATGTGTAAGTCCATTGAGGGTGATGGACCACACTTGGAGATGTTTGTGTGGGATGTGGGGGGAGGTGTGGGAGGTGGGGAACATGGGAATCCCCGTAGGTTCCATGTAATATTTTAGGTAATCTAAGCACCTCTTAAAATATATATATATATGTATATAAATAACATTTTTGTAAGCAAATGCACATATATGCATATATATTTATATATCATTTTACAAATATTGGTATGTATTGTGAAAATTTTGATTTTTACCCACAATAAAAAATAAATTTAAAAAAGTTTTTTTTATTTTATAAAATTTTATTGAAGTATATTATCCATAAATTCAAGTGTATAATAAAAGTTGTGAACTTTCAAAACAAACATGCATATTATCTGTAGGCTGGGAAAGATCTTTTCTCTCTCCTGGGCCTTGTTTCTCTCTGGGTTCAGCTGCTCTTCTCTCTCCACAAGGTCAGCTGTAGATTATCAGGCTCTCTAGGCTTTGTCTCTCTCCCCAGGGTTCAATTCTCTATGGGCTCAGCTGCTTTGCTCTCTCCTATGTGTTTACTTCCCTGGCTCCAGCTCAAAAATCCCACTCTCTTCTTTAGCATGTAGTATTCTCTGTGAGTCCCTGCCCACCCTCAATGTCTTACTGATGTGACCCAATCAAACCCCTAATCATAATTTAATCATGCCCAGAGTAATGGACTAGTTTGCAAACATAATCCAATATCTATTTTTGGAATTCATAAACAATACCAAACTGCTACAAACCCCATCATTTTTTGTGCTTGTTACCATTTAAATGTTTGTACATTGTATGTACAAAAGCCCTTGATTTATCATTACCTTCTATGCATTTGCATTTTAGCACTTATAGTAAGCAAGAAGTAGAGTTACATACCAAACAATATAATACAGTAATGCTGGAATTTACAATAACCCAAATGGTTATCTTTCCTGTGGGACATTGTTTCTTTAGGTTGCTTTGAAGCACTTTCTAGTGTACTTTCATTTCACTCTGAAAAGCTCTCTTTAGCATGGGGCACGTCTAGTGGTGATGAATTCTCCCAGCTTTTGTTTAACTGAGACTCTCTTAATTTCTCCCTCATTTTTAAAAGAGTGATTTACTGTATATAAAGTTTTGGCTGGCAGCTGTTTTTCTTCAGCACTTTAAGTTTTTCAGTCTACTGCCTTCTTGTCTCCATTGAATTCTGATGAGAAATCAATTAGCACTCAATCCAATTGGGACTCCCTTGTATGTAAAATGTTTCTTTTCTCTTGCAGTTTCAGAATCCTCTCATTGCCCTTTGCATTTGGTATCGATATATGGTGGGGTATACCTTTTTTTCATGGTTATCCCATTTGTTGATCTCTGATCTTCTTGGATTTGCATATTCACAACTTCTTATAAGTTTATGAAGTTCTCTGTTGTTATTTCCTCACCATTTCCTTCTAAAAATCTCATGGCCTAACCACAATTCACCTCTCCAGGCTCATCTCCCACCAATTCATCAGAGCTGTGCTACACTAGAAGTCAGCATATTCTAAACAGCATTCTGAGGAGAAACTCAAGTTATTAATAAAATTCTGATCAAATTTTAAGTTTTCGAAAATGAAGAACTTGGTTAAACACAGTAATGTGCATTGATAATATCCAAAAAATGAAAGAGAAAATATAAATTTTGACTACTGAACTTCTGTTTTTTTACTGAAATCCCATTAACATCTCTTAGAATTCAGTTTGGAAAATGCTACTGAAGGCATTTGGAACAACTTTTAACAGTCCCTAGAATATGCTATACTCCTTTGTTTCTCTACCTCTGTCTGCGGTGCCATCCTTTCATTCATTTACTCCTTTGTTTTTTCATTCAAAATCATTCATTGTACATCAAATTTATATTCTAAAACTAGTATAGGTTGGACATTCAGAGGAGAACATGATATACATAAGCCAAATTGTTAAACATATGATTAAAACAATCAGGATAAATGTTGTGAAGTTGGCGCTATAAAGTGGGAGGAACTGAATTGGAGAAGGTCATGAGAATGTACACTTGCCCTCTCATTCTTTTCAGGGCTATATCCAAGATTGATGTCAGAGTTTTATTTGAGGTATTTTGAGGCTTAGATGTTAAGTATGTTTATTTTTACAGTTACGTTTTCTTCATGTATTGATTCTTTTGTTATTATGAAATTCCCATTTGTCTCCAGTAATATTTCTTGTTGTAAAGTCTATTTTGTCTGATATTAATATAACTACTCCAGTTCTCTAATGGGGACTTTTTGAATGGTATGTCTTTTCCCATCATTTTATTTTCACCCTATTTTTGTCTTTGAATCTAAGGTGGGTCTCTTGTAGACAGTACATAAAAAGCCCTAGCAATTTCATCCAGTCTAATGATCTCTAATTTTGGTTGGGCTCTTTAGGCTATTCACATTCAATGGGGTTATTGGCGTGCCTGGATTTATAGATCCCACATTGCTAGTTATTTTCTATGTCTCCTCTTTTTTTTATTTTTCTGTTCCTCTTGACTGTTCATTTTTCAAGTTATTTGTGGTATACCATTTAAATTGATATGTTTATTTTTAACTTTTCCTTTAGTTATTTTTAAGGGATTTAAATTGAAAGATTGGAATTTATTGTATTTTATGACCTCTGATTAATGCTAACTTAATTCCAGAAATATAGGAACTTTGCTCCCATGTACTTCCATTTCTTCCCCCTTTTCTTTAGGTTGTGGTGATTTTTTTTAATATATATTACAAATGCTTCGTGTAATGTTATAATTACTGATTTATACAATTTTACATCTTTTAAAGAAATTAAGACAAGAAATGAGCAACAGTATACTTCTACAGGTTTTTGTATTAACCCACATATTTATCATATCTTCATTGTTCCCTGAATTGAGTAAGTTCTTTTCATTCTGAAGTACTTGCTTCAGTTTTCTTGTAAGGTATGTATGGTAGATGGAATTATTTGCTCCCAGAACTGCCAAGTTCTTATTCTTAATCCATATTACTTTGGGTATGAACCTATTTGTAAATAAAACTCTTTGTAGGTGTATTCTCAGTTAAGATGTAGACTCATTTAGAATAGAATTTTCTAAATCCCTCTTTAGTTGTTACCCAAATGAATCAGGGTGATCCTTAATCCTTACTGGATCATTTATAAATAAACAGAGTTAATTTGGCAAACATCAGCAGGAGAAAGTCAGAAGCAGAGACCTAGGACATCACTATGTGATGTAGTGCTGCTATCACCAGAATGACTGACTCCAGAGAAACGATAGCCTTGCTAACATCTTAATTTTGGACTCCTACTTTCTGGAATGGTGAATCAATAATTTTTGATATTTAACCAACAACTTAAAATTTGATTTTTGTCTAACTTGAATGTTCTTTATTTCACTTTCATTTTGATGGATATAGAATTCATACTCAATGGTGTTTTCCTTACAATGCTTTGACCATGTCATTCCACTGGTTTTTGAACACCATCCCTATTAATTTTATTGATACTCCACTTTATATGAGTCATTTTTTTCTTTCAAGATTTTCTCCTTGTATTTGATTTTGTTTAATTTTCATTTTCTATCTGAATTAAACTTTGAATAATGATATCACATAGGAAGGTAGTAGACAGATTAATTTTACCCAAGTAATCAATCTTTATCTGATCTCCCTGCTAAAATAATTACATTTTGCAGGAAATATTAGACATATTGGATAATTTAAAAATGTATCTTATGTGGGGAGAGTAGTAGGGAAAGTTTCTGATGTGGCAGAATCAGATGTGAGGTTAATTTTCTGGTGAGTCCTCATATGGCTGTGGTATGTGGATGACTGTCAGTAACTTCTCTGGCAAAGGGAATGCATGTAGGGCTTCTCTCTGGGGAGGATTCTCTCATGATCTCACAGGTTAGTTTTTTGTTTGTTTGTTTGTTTGTTTGTTTGTTTATTGTGGGTAAAAATCAAAATTTTCACAATACATACCAACATTTGCAAAATGGTATATAAATATATATGCATATATGTGCATTTGCTTACAAAAATGTTATATATATTTTAAGAGGTGCTTAGATTACCTAAAATATTACACAGAACCTACCAGGATTCCCATGTTTTGTGGCTAAAGGACTTTTCACATGTGCTGCACTTGAAGGGCTTCTCCACTATGTGAATATTCTGGTGCATATGGAGGTCTGATATCTGGAATAAACTTTGTGACTCTTGGCACAAACAAATGGTCTCTCATTCCTGTGTCTTCTCTGATGGGTGTCTAGCTGAGAGAGATACCTAAATATCCTGGGACAGTACTCACACCTGTATGATTTTGGGGGGATGTGGACTCTCTCTTGGTTTATCCCACACCTGGATGTTCCATCATTGCTTTGGCTTGTAGGTATAGACTTAAGGTTGACTTGATCTGTCCTGGGGAGAAACTGTCATTCTACCTCCATAGGGACATCTTGAGAAGAGGGTCCTCTCATGGATACTTGTGGAGATATAGAAGAGTCAAGCTCTGCTCTTCTGGAATTGTGCAGATTCTCCCAAGAATCACTCCTCTCTCTAGTTTAGGGCTATCATCTTCCTGAAGATACTTGATTGGCTCAACTAGTAATATTGTCATTTACTTGATTGGAATATCCCAAAAATGTTTATATTCATCTGCTTGACCTGTTTGAGGGGGAATATCTTGGGAACCTTGGAATTCATTTGAGGTGTCTTCATGCTCTCTCTTCTCAGGTTTCCTGCTGGCATTTGTTCCATAAGATGAATAATTTCTCTTAAGGGCATATTCTCAGAGAAGAGGGCTTCCTGTCCCTGAATGTGGACATGGACAAAATCAGGTGACTTCATGCAATCATTGGTCAGATCTTCCATGAGTTTCTCTAGGTTTCTTCCACAAGAATCCCATTTCCTTCTCAAAATGGACCTGTTTTTGCAATATCCATTCATCAGAAACTGTTCCAGGAGCAATTGAGAAATAATTTATTCCTTGCTATGCTTTTTGGGCTGCAACCACAAGTAAAATGTCTTCTGGAGTCTTTTGAGTTTCTGCTTTGCAAATGAGCCATTGTTAATATGACATAAGTTGAACTGAGTACCCTGAAACTTAGAGTCCCCCTCTCTCTTCTGGATATCAGGTCCTTGGATGGGTCTTTGTATTTGGTTTTCATACCGTGACATGTGAATCTCTTTGTATTCATCCTAGCAGAATTTTTTTAACTTCCTGGATATGTATATTTTTGTCATTAAATCTGGGTAACTTTTTATCTTTATTTCTTCAAATATTTTCCTTCCCTATTCTCTCCTTCTGGGAGTTCTATTACACACAAGTTAATATAATTAGTGCTGCCTCAGAGGTGACTGTTTCTATTTATATTCCCTCAGTAATTTTTAGTTGGATTCTGAAGAGTGGATTATATTTAAACGTTCAAGATTCATTCTTTTGCCTCTTGAATCATCTGCTGTGTCCCTCTACAGAATTTTTCATGAATTATTGTTTCACAAACACTAAAATTTCCATTTTAAAAATAATTTTATCTCCCTCTTGAGAATTTCCATTTTATACTTCATCGTAGCCATATTTTCTTTTCATTCATTAAATATGATCTTTATTTCTTGGAATGTATTTATAATAGTTGTTTGATGTCTTTGTTTATCAGACTTCTGGAGATAGTTATGAACATTTCCTACTCACTGCATTTCCCCCTATGTATGAATCACTTTCTTTTTCTGAAAACTGATCATTCTGGATGACAATATATTTTAGCATCTCTGGATTCTTATTTTTACTTGTTTTGGTGGTTATTGTTGCTGTAATTGTTGATTTGTCATTCATAATTTTATTTTATTCTGATTTGGACTAAATCTATGAATTCTCTCTTCATTTTAATATACAATAATACATGTCTATATTTGGTATATGTGTATGCATACATAAGAATAAACACATATGTAATAATTTTAAATAGTATGTATTATATAATTTTTACTGGCTTCCTATGGATTGCACCTGTTTCTTTGTAGGTTAACTGTCAGCTAGTAAATGTCCAGAGGTTGTGTTCAACAACATTGGCCCCCTAAGGCTTCAATCCTCTGCTCATAGGTCTATATGGGTAAAGGATTATTGAAAGTTCCCTGCCATATTCATTTCTGCTCTTACTTTTCTTTTCTGCTGGGCCCTTTCAGTGTTCCTATGTGCATGTGTACAGCCTAAGGATCAGCTAGGAGCTTATGGATGATGGGGACCTTACCTGACCTCTACTGCTCCTGCATGGAGCTCCATCTGAGTATGTGCTTCCCCTACAATACATACCTAGGCCCTCCACAACTTCCTGTTTATGAAATTGTTACTTCAACTGATTATGCTGTAGAAAGGGTGTTCCCACTGCTTTATATATAATGAACCCTTTGTGACTGGGGGGAGAGGTGCTCCTGGTCTTGACAGAAACTCTACAATGACCAAACTGGTGTGGGGAAGAGAATGGAAGCAAACTCAGATCAGAAGCCACAGACTTCATCTTCTTAGAAGTATAAGTGGTACCAAGGTTATTGTATGCCTTCAATTTCTTCTCAGGGAGCTCAAATGGTTCTTTTGGTCAAAATTTACAGCTCAGGGTCATATGTCAGAGAGAAATTTTATGGATCCTTTTATATGACCATAGCATGAAATCTTGAAGGTTGGCTTTTTAGTTAAAAATTTGTAGATCCTTCAGGGAAGGGTAGATGAGTTGGCTCAAGAAATAAGGTGTGAAAGTCTAAATAGTAGCAAAAGATGAGAAGTTGAGTGGTTGGAAAAAAGTAAACTCATAGCCCACCATTACTTGTCAGCCACTTTTGGCTACTTGTGTCATGGGCTTAAAATAGATTCTCAAATCATCAGAAGGCATGGTTTGGACAAGAATGAATATGGTTGGAGCCCTTCCTGAAAGGAGAAGAAACAGAAATGACAGGGAGAAAAAGCTGAGGTTAAGATACTATCTAGGACCTTTCATTTAAATGGAGTAACTCCTCCTTCCTGCCCAAAACCTCTGATGTGAGACTGGATAATGACCTTTCAAAGATAAAGAGATGAAGAAATAAGTGGGCTGGGATTCAGACAGAAGAGCAAAGAGTGACTTTATCATAAGGAAAAGTTGTAACCAAATAGATTGGAAAATGAATTTTATATTTTGTATTTCAAAAGTCTTTATCAAAGAAGAAAACAACAGAAAAAAAGAAAAAAGGCTGTATCTCAGGACAATGCTGACTACTCTTTGAGAGCACATTTTGTGGAATATATGGTATGTAAACATGTGAAAGTCACCTATGCCCTGGTGCATAAGCCTGGTGCTTAAACAAATATCCACACATTTTTTTTTTTGCCAGAGGTGGAGCTTACTGTGCTTACTGGTAGTTTGTGAGATGGGTTGTCTGTTTTTTTAATTAGACTTATGTTCATAACAGGGAACTTGGAAAGAAACAAATATTAATTCTTCATCTCTAATACTTGGTATATTATAACTTTTCTGAGAAAATGCAAGAATACTGCTGTGACAGTTGACAAATGTCCTTGGAGATGTAGAGCTTGCAACCCAAACTACTTACCTAATGGCTACCAGTTACCAGTGAACACACAAACTGGAATAAACTACCTGTTTCTTATTCTGACATCTCTCTTCATTCAATAAATATGGTAAAGATTTAGGGTACTTGGAATTACAAAATAATTAAATGTTTGGAAAAATTGGAGAAATATTACAAACAATAAAAAACTAAATATGTTAAAAGAAGTAATAAAAATGTTAAAATGCAATGAGACTTTTACTTTTTATGCAAGACCTCTATGAAAGCCTATAACCTTATTCAAATAAATTGTGTAATGAAATACAAAAGCAACTAAGAATGAACATACTTACAAAAATTGTGTTACAGTCTACAAGCCCCTTAGAAAGCTATTCTAGAAACTGAAGAAAAGATGAGAACAATCACAAATTCCAGATTGGATAAAGAAAAAAGTTGAGACACCCTGTCTTGCCAAACTGGGAAAAATGATAATTCTGCTTAACCATATTCATCCATTTTCTTAATCCACAGTCATGTGCTCAGCAGCCATCTTGAGCCTCCAGAACTCCTATAAGCACCCTGTCCTGCACCCTAACCTTCACTGACACCTCCTGCACCTTTTCTATCTGCAGGCTGGTTTCACAAAATGCCTTGGGGTACAGAGCTATGCCCCTAGCTTTTGTGGTAAGGTTAGGGCTGATATTGCCCAACCATCCCACACTCACCAAACTCATGCCTGCCCTATCCTAAACCCCCACTCAGCACCATCCCAGATAGTGCTTGCTCCCACAGTGGATTCTGACCTAGGTTGGTGCAGAGATCCTTAAGTTCTCCCCAAGGGAGATGGGAACATGTTCAGCACTAGTTCCAAGACATTCAGAAAGCATAGGTTGAGGCACATCCAGGTCTGGTGATCTTTCTCCCAGTGGGCTAACACTTGGGTGGAGGAGAACAAAGAGATCTTCTTTGTTCTCCCCTTCAAGGGAGCCCAACCTCTGCAAACCTCCCCTACTCTAAAGTGAATCCCTCCTCTGATTCCAGTTGGTCTCCACCCACTCAACTCTTAAGTTCCATGAAAGCAAACCACTCAGCATTCCCCTCATCCCTGACAATGGATCTTGGCATAGGGCAGATCTTCAGGCAACCTGGGCCCTCTGATCTGGAGGGAGGGAATCTCAGGGATGTGGCCAGATTGGATGGAGGCCACAGGCCTTGGACATGGGATCTCTGATCCAGTGGGTGACTAGTGGACAAGGAAGAGAGCTCAAGATGGAGAGGGGCTGGGGAGCCAGGAGCTCATGCTTGGGCTAGGCCCAGAGAGGAAGACATTGGCCTGGGGCCAGGAATCAGTTAGTTTGGTTCCCCAGGATGTGCTGCCACCACCAATGTTATCTTCCCTTCCAAGTCCTGCTGGCCCATGCAGGAGGTCTGAAGGACCCCTGGTATGTGTCTGTCTGTGTGCTTGTCTACCTGTTTCCTGGACTATTTGTTATTTCTTCTTCATCTACATAGGGACCACCTAGAGTGGCTGAAAATTGTTGCACCTGATTGTTAGAGACTAGTGGCCATGAACATGCCTAAGTGAGCCTGTCCCCTGGGGACTAGAGGACATGGGGACTGTGTAGGATGGGGCCCAGCTATAAAGGGAAGAGATGTTTCTTCATCTTATCCTTGTGCCAGGGAAGGCAGCAAAGGACAGGAGTGGCTCCCATTGGCACTGTCTGCATGCAAGTGCCAAGGCAAATTAGGGTGCTGGTGGTCAAGAAGATGTCTAACAGGTGAGGGTTCTTTGATTCTGCAGTCATGGTCTCTGCCACCCCCACCAGGCCTGGGGTTGTGCCAGTCTGGGAGATCCAATGAGTGGTTGGATGGAGCCACTTACCCTTGCTCCAATGGGCATGGGGCATGGTGGAGGCAATGGTACCAGAACAGGGCTGTTACAGAGGAACAGGAGGCATTGGCTGGAGGGAGCTCTGTTCTGGGTTGGGGCTGCCAAAAGGAGAGGGGATAAAGAGAGAGAAAGAAAAAGAGAGTGCACGTGCACAAGAGAAAAATGCAGCTGGCAAAAACCTACAAGAACTAGTATTACCAAGCTGTGTCCCCTCCAGGTACTAACCAGAGCCCACCCTGCTTAGCTTTAGAGATCAGACTAAATTGGGTGCATTAAGGGTGATGTAGCTGTAGATGCTTGTTGCCATGGCTCGGAGTTTCAAGAGCCTATGTAGTGAATTGCTGCTGAACCCTGTCCAGCTTCAGGGCCTACAGGTCCTTTGAGCTTGGCTTTAATCCTCTGGTCCCTGCTCACTGCTACCAGCCACCAAGGTACCCTGGCCACCATGGTAAACCTCACTCTTGGCTCATGCCCACAATTTCAGGGACTGGATGGTGGCCAGAATGAAGACCAGGTATTAAGATGGCCTTGACAGTGTCCAGCTACACATATGGCAGACTAGAGGCCAAGGGCTTCCTGGGATACCAGGTGGTTTTCAAAGAGACCTGCCTCCCCCTGGCTTCCAACATCACACTAGGTCAGGCACCCTCAGGGTGATGTGCCCTCAGGCCCTCTGCACTGTCCGACCCTGCCCAGCTGGGCTCATTCCCTAGAAAGCCCCCACTCCCACCTAACAAACATGCACACCCCCATTCCCAGCCCACCTGTGTCCCAAGCTTGTCCCTGTTAGCCTGCACAGCCAAACAGACCTTCCTTGTATGTCCTAGGGCAGCCTGCCCAGCCAGAGCACTCCACACCCAGCAGCTTTGACTCAGTGTACCAGGCTAGGGTGAGGAAGATACCTAAAACCTTGTTTTCTGCTCAACACTCAGGAATGTTTCCCTTCTAGGAACCCAGACCAGGCAGTGCCCATGCCTATCTTGCCATAGGGTGCACACATCCTCCTGCCTAAGTGGCACAGCACTCTTGCTACTGGTCTCCCTAAAATGAGTATACCTGTTCTGGGCCAGGCTCCATCCTTAGCCCTCAGAACTCAACTGTAACTGCCCAAGGCAGAAAGTTGACATCTACCCAGAGGGCTGGGGCTGGGGAAGCTGCGGGCACCAAGGTCCTGACTGGCCTACCCATGAACCTTCAAGCAGCACACACTCACTGTGCATTGCAGCATCTGCCCAACTCAGCAGTAGGAGCCAAATCATGGCTCTGATCTGGTCTGCTATCATGGAAAACTTTAGCCAGTGGCCGAGATTGAGACTGTCATATCATGGGATTGGAGGCATGCTACCTGAAGTCATCATCAACTAGGAGGAGATGACCTTGGAACTGGGAACTGGGATGGCCTTGGACAGGCAGACCTCCAGGTGTCTGGAAAGAGCATCAGGGCTCTGGAGACTGCCTGTGATTCTCTGAGTACCAGCAGCCTCCACATCCCAGGGCAGTGAGCAGAGCCTCCACTCCCATCTCCTGTGATTTTGCTGTCTGTGGCCAGGCTTCCTTGGAAGAGCCCTGAGGCTTAGAGCTATGGACCTGGGGGTATGGTTGGGTTAGGTGCTGTGCTGACCCCCACTCCCTGAAAGCCCTCACCCACACCCTCCCCACCCCCACAATGTATCACCCCACTAGGCCTTCATACCACAGTTGATGCTACTTTGGGTGGTCACAGAGCTCCTGATGAGCCTTCCAATGGTGACTGGGACCCATGCTGTGCTGTTTCTAAGACCTCCGGAAAGATTCAGTCACTTCCCACCTCTTGGGGGTTCATTTTCCCAATAGGCTATCTCATGGGGGAAACTTCAAAGTTCTACCCAGCAAGGGCGCACTCCCTCTGCAAACATCCATGATGGCTAGATTGACTCTCTGCTGTGTCCCAGCAGTCTCCACCCACTTCACTGTAAACTCCATTAGAGCAGGCCACTCAGCCCTCTCTCCCCTCATTTCAGAGAAGACATCCAGCACAATGTGGGCCTGCAGCCAGCATAGGCCCTCTGACCCCTGGGAAGGAGGCTCAGGGATGCAGCCTCCTAGTTGGGAATTAGCCAAGGTTGGAAGACAGGCTGCTGGCATTCTCTTCTGACATCATTGTTCTCAAATCATGCCATCCTGTGCAGGGTGGACCCCTGGGATATGTTTGTCTCCCTGTCTGTCTGTCTGTCTGCCTATCTGCCTGCATGTCTGTTTCCAGGCAATTTGTTGTTTTTCTTTGGTCTGCAGAGGGGCCACAAAGTTGTTAAAAGTGCCACAGGGTTTCTTGAAAGTACTGGCCAAGAATGTGCCCAAGGGGGCCTGATGTTTGGATGGATGGGTGGGTCTTGTCCACTCAGGACTGGAGGACAGAGTAGTCTGTGGGATGGAGCCCAGGGACAAAGGGAATGTATGTTCCTTTGGCTCATCCCTGTTGTGCTAGGGAAGGTAGCAAAGCTCTAGGGTGGCAAGAACAGGTGGGCAGCCCCTGGTGTGCACTGTTTGCAAGCAGGTGCAAAGGGTTAAGGGCCCCATAGTAGAGAAGAGTTCTAGCAGGAGAGGGGTTTTTGCCTCCACAGTTGACATCACCATCACCCCCACTGGGCCTGGCTTTGTGCTGCCTGCCAGTCCCAGGGAGCACAGTGTAGGCCACCTTGCAGGTGCACTGCAGGGGCAAAGGTGCTGGAGGACTTCACTGGAGGGAGCCATGCTCTGGGTGTGGCAGCCAAAAGAAGAGAAGCACAGACAAAAGCCTACATCACCTGGTATTACCAGGCAGTCTCCAATGCAAGTACTAACCATGTTTGAACCTGTTTACCTTCTGACATCAGAGGACATCGGTGTCTTCAAGCTAGTATAACCATATATGTACCAGCTGCTGCAGCCTGGAGCCTCAAGCATCATGCTGCACAGCAGGGACAGTGGAGCATTGTTCATCTGCAGGGGCTGAGGTCCCCCAGTGCCCAGTGCCAGACCGTGGGACCTTCATTAATGCCACCAGCTCCCTGGTTGCCCCTGTCCCAGCAGTGCAACTTCTGCCTGGCTCATGTCCATACTCTGAGGGCCAAGATGGTGACTAGAAGGTGAGCTGGCCTTGGCAGTGCCAGACTATCTATCTGGCTAACCAGAGGCCAAGGGTCAAGGGCCCCTGCAGGTTCCAATGAGGCACACCTCTGCTTGACTTCTGCCACACTACCAAGTAAGGCATCCTCAGGGGTCTTTTCCCTCAGGGCTTTGGCAATGTCCCATCCTGCCCAGCCTGGCTCAATCCCTAGAAGGCCCCCAACTCCCTTCAAACCACAATACACATGCTCATTCCTAGCCCATGCCTGACAATGTGGTGTACAATTTTCCAGGAACATAGAGTGACAAAACCTCTACCACTAGGGGCCAATGGAACTAGACCTATGAAAGCACAGGTCTCAGTGACTCCTACCTTGATAGATGGGAGTCTGTTGCAACAAGAAAGTGCTATTAGAGTGCACCAGCCCTTGAATTTTGGACACGCAGACTATCCAAGGTGGCCATTAAGTACCCCTTCCACCTCTTGATCAGCAGCTTTCACCTTGTTATTGGGCCTTAGTGGAGACTGAGCATTTAACCACTGATTGCTCCTCTGTGACTCTAAAACCAGCCTCAACAATAGTCATGTAGGTACTCACTAATCCTATAAATAAAGTAGGACAGATTCAAAAAACCTTCATCATTAAATAGAAATGGTACAACCAAGAGCATGCCTCAGCAGGGCCTTAAGGAATTAGCTGGCTCTATAAACAAAATTTTATTTTGTTGGATGGGGTGAAACAGCCCACAGGGGAGGTCCTGCCCCTCCCTTGGCTAAGTGGCACAATCCAGATAATAGGATGTCTTGATTCACAGATCAAACTGAAAAACTCATGGCAGATGGAATCCATTGGGCTACTATGGCAATCTGTCCCAAGAATGGACACTTATTGACTAAGACTGGATGAGGGTGTTCTGTCCAGTAGGTTGAACTATTGTAGTAGGGTTGGCTGTCCAGGCTACTTCAACAAAAATTTCTGCTATATACTTATATATCCATGGGCTCCTGTAAACTGATTACCCATATTGTTCAGTTTCTGGCATATCAATGATTGGATTATAAATAGCTCCTCCTTGTGGTCACTGGGGCTAAGGCAACAGATTTTGAGCTGGTATGAAGATCAATTTGTCACCACTGTTGACACCCATTGTAAAAGGCCACTTGGAGCTGACCAACAAGTTGCAATGATTGCCCACGGAATCCACCACTGAGTAGGACACAGAAGTCACACTCAGATTCAAGAATGGGCAAATGATGAGGACTCACTCTAGGAGAGGTAGAGGTCAAAGATACAGCATAGTCATGTGACTCATGACACTGAACTCAGGCTGTACAGCACTGTAGTGGGCCATATCAGCTGGGACTTAGGCTTTGCATGAGAGTGGCAACTCAACTACATTAGAATGCTTATCATCAGACAAGGTTTCCAATAGTGTCTCACTACTTTAGGCACATACACTAGATATGGGACAGCAATTCAAATGCCTCATATCTATGATGGATCTGCTGTTGCAGCCTTGGAGAAATACCTGGGCTATGTAATCTGATATACAATCAGAATCCAATCAGATCAATATACTTCATTGACAACATACTTGGCCCAGCAATGGGCATGCTCTGATTGCATGATATTGGACTTTCATGCTCCCTATGATCTCCAAGCAAATGGGCTGATAGAATATTTGGAATGGATGACCCACATAACAACTACAAAATGGACACCAGGAAGAACTCATTTGGCTGGAAGCCCTGTATAATTAAAGCTATTTGCATATTGGACATTGCATTCCAGTGGAAGAGAAGCATGACAATACAACATATGTTGGGAAATACTGAGCTCTGAGAAGTGGAGGTCCAGGCAGTCGTGTGATTAGGTTATGTCTTTGGAAAGGAATCCAAATCTCAGTGTACTCAGCTGAGAACAAAACCCATGGGGTGATTTGTGATATGAGCAGCAATGTTGTTACTGCAAGGATTCCACAATTCCAACCTGAACTTGATGCAAGTGACTCCATCCTGTGGGACTCCATGGGAACATAGGTAGGTAAAACAAAATGCCATGGCACTTGGGTCCACTTTTGTACCTGGAACTCCTGACCTATCAGTACAGGTGGGCAACATCATTGGTTCTAACCAATTTGTTCAGGATATGACTTCCTGAACAAATTTGGGTTAAATAAAAGAGGTAATGTGTCCCTACAGAAATCATGACTTCAAGGCTCTGATAGACTTGCCACAAGCTATTGGACAAGAACAGTTTGACCTCCAGGATATAAAGGGAGGGGTGTTAAATGATATTGTCTATTTCTCTCCCCAGGCTATCTCACAGTGGTGGATAATCCCCTCATTCATTCTGGCCAATGATACAGGGTTTTGCTGGAGCCACCAACTTAAGCAAATCTGTCAGCTCTATCAGCATTTAGCCATCACTCCACATCATTCCAGCCAAACTGTCAATATGGTGGGCCACACTGGCCTACTGGATATATTACCTAATGTCTCAGAGAATCCACTCTATAGGCAAGAAGAATAGAGTCTACTGGCCAGAGGAGATCTCTTTTGAAGCTCAAAGTCTACCCATACAGTGTCCCAACCTTGAGGAAGAAATGCTTTCTTTGTATTGAAAGCCTAAATGTACCATGCCAACCTGGGAGAAGTTCCTAATGATAACAAAATGGTGTGATTTGATTCTGAGGAATGTTTCTTTTGAGCCCACCTGAATTTAATGTTACTATAGGAAACAACATTATTTTGAGAAATGACAAAGCAGCCCAATATACAGTAACTGGTGCCTACAAGGGACACATTGGAGAATCTAATATGTTGGGGAAGTCAGGCACACACCTAGAGGCCATCTCCCAGCCCTTGCCTACTGCCACTTCTTTTGTTTGCACATGCCTCAGTATGTTTTCATTCCACAGCCTGGTGCATATGTTTGGTCTAATGGAAAAGCCTGACTATCCCTTAAAACCAGAAACTTGATACAATTTTCAACATTGGCCCGAGGAGGTGGCCCCCCTAGGAGACCGACCATGATGGAATCTTTTTCCTGCTGTTTTGGACACTTTATTCTGTGCAAGGAATAATGTGTTCATTTACTAAAAGGTTTGTTTTGCCTGAGCCTGTTCCCATGATGCATCATAGAGCAAATTGCTCTACAGATTTTGGTCCTGCAAGCAGAGTGCATGGGGAAGTATAAGGTGGAGAGAGTTGATTTTTTGGTCATTCTTTTCATCACTCTTGCATTCTTTTTGTACAGAAGCATCCCTGACAAAACAGGACTGATGTCTTTGTGGACTAAACTGAAGGGTCACCCCTGCCCTATTAGGCTGGGTAGACATAATGGCCCACAGATGGGGTATCTAGAGCATATTTTTTCCATTCTATGGAGAAAGGGTGGCAATAAATGGGAATTTGAGAAACTCCTCATGAATTCCAGGGAGTTGGCTGGATGGTTACACACTGAGATCAATGAGTTTGGGGCTTCCACTACTCAGCATACACTCCTCGAGTGCATGGAATCTTGTATGTTTCCATTCTGGAACCAGACATAGTTTCAGTAAGACCACACAGACTGATCTTGCGGTTAGTGTGAGGCTGGTCATTATTCAGCATCCTTTTAGAACTAAAGATGGTGATCTGGAGGAGAAAATGAAATTATGAGATTTTATGGAGGAGATATGGGATATTAAAAATAGGTATGGACAAAAGCCAAGAGAGGATCTTCCCTCATAATTGTCCCGAATTTACAATGAGGATACCACTACCATCCTGATCAACCAGACTGAATGTAGGAGTCTTGGCCACCTCACATCCAAGCCAGTTCTCCAACAAACTCTTAGTGTGTTGGAGTTAAGGAGGAGATGGAGGATGGGGAGGGAGCAGATGATGGTCTAGCTGCAACCTCTATTTAACTGAACCCTCCAGGGATTCAGAGGAACACACACCACTCTGGTGACCTCCCAATGAATTGCAACTAAGCCTTGGAATAGTGAGGAGGAAGCTAGGGTTATGCTCAGACAACTGGGTTTTAGCGTGTGGATATTCAACTCCAAATAGAGGAATTTATAACCATGTTTCACCAGATTTAACTGTACTGGAACTCCCTGATGTAGTGGGCTTTGTCCCATCCATCTGCTCCAGGGGATATAAGCTCTCTATCAATTAGAGGCAGATTGGGCATCTCCATTCCAAAATCCTCAGGATTGGAGAATGAATGATGGACTAGACTAGACTTACTGTTATTCTACTATAGACTTATTGTTTTTCCAGCAATGAAAGAACTATTATCACTGATGTGGAGGCAGTGGCCACGGGAGGTTCTGAGGGGAGGGAAAGGGAAAAAAGAGGTGTAATATGGGGGCATTTTAAAGACTTTGGAATTGTTCTGAATGATGGTGCAATGACAAATACAGGCCATTATATATCTTGTCATAACTTAGAAAACTGTATGGGAGAGAGTTTATAATGTAGACTCTAATCCAAAGTTAGTGACAATGTTCCAATATGTGTTCATCAGTTGTAACAAATGTACCACACTAATGCAGGATGTCGTTAATGTGGGAAAATATAGGCAGCATAGGACATGGGGCATGTGGGAATCCTCTATATGTCTTATGTATCATTTATGCAATCTAAGTATCTTTAAAAAATTAAAATTAAAAATTAAAAACAGAGGAATTTAGTCCCTCATTATGTTTCAAGTTTATGGTATGACATTTATAATTTTATTAGACAGTGTCCTCCTGGGTGGAGTGACAAGCTGGTTCTGCTTTTCACCCCAGGGATTTCCCTGGGAGTTGCTATTGAATAGACTTAAAACTTCTCTGCTTCACACTTAAAAAGGTATCCACTGAGGTAATTGACAAAGCAACTAGGAGTGGATAGTAGGTGCTTGACCATTAACCCAACAAGCCCTGAGATCCACAAGATGCTTCAGCAGTGACTACTTCCTCAGGCCACCTCTTGCCAAGCTGTGTTCTTGTGGTTACTAAAGTAAGGGTTCCCAAAAGACAACATAGGCATGATCTCCAATGGAAAACTTTGGGAAAAATATAAACTTGAAGAAGGGCCACAGGCTCAACAGGGACAATCTTCCTCTTCCATATTCCACCCCCTCAATCACCACATGTTGACAGCAGCAGAGGAAGAAAAACTTGGATATCTCTGCCTCCATCTATGACTCTGATGCAAGAATCTGACCACTGGGAGGGGTCTCCTTACAAAGCCATGCCTGAAATGAAAATAACTGAGGATTAGAGCCAAGTATCCCAACCATCCTCCTGGACCTTAGACCATATGCCCCAGTGCATATCCAACTTGGGGGCATGGGACAAAGCTTTATTGCATTTTTATATATAGGCAACCAGGTCACTCTCATGTATTAGATGCAGAGGGGAGGTGTTGCAAGATTTTGTGCATTCCACAAGGGTATGAGGATGGGAGGTTACTGCTACCTTGTGGGTTGGTTCATTTGGCCTTTGGCCACCTTCATGGTCATGCTTCATGCCAGGGAATACATTGTAGCAGTTGATATGCTGCACCCCTGCACATCCCAATGGTGACTACAAGTATAAGATCCTACATCCCAACAAATTCTGGATATCCCAACAAATACGGTTAGGGGAAAGATGGACTGATCACACCCAGTGCTCCCACTTCATTGCATTGCCCAACAGTGGCAATACTTTGTTCCTGGTGGAGAAAAGGAACTCATAAAAGAACTTTCTGCAGCTATCCTCTGTTCCAACATCTCTGATTATAACAGCCTGGTGTGGCCAGTGGACAAGGCAAGTGGAGCATGGTGACTAATCTATAGAATATTGTTGCTTGAATGCAGAAGTTCTGCCTTTGGCAACTGCAATCCAAGACATTTTAACTCTCTTGGAAACCATCATGGCTTCTACTGATGTTTGATATGCAGTTGATCTGGTAAATGCCTCTTTTGCCTTCCCACTCTGAGAGTAGGACTAGGATCAATTTTCTTACCAATTCCAAAGCCTACAGTATACCTTCACTGAACATGAGTATTTAAACTCACCCACTATATGCCACCAATGTCTGTGACAGGATTTGAGTAAGCTACCCTTGCACAAAGAACTGCATGTGCTCCATTACATTGATGCTTTCATTTTGGCGGGCCAGTGTGAGAAAGAAACTGCCCAAGGAATGCATGCAATGCTAACAGGGATTCAACAACTTAGTTGGGCCATAATTCTAACAAGGCCCAGCCTGGCAGGTCAATTTCTTCAACTGTATATCAGCTCAAGCCAGCACTTATCCCTAAGCCTGTACAGGAAAAATTACTGTTCCTAAAGTCACCCACCTCCAAAAAGGAAGCCCAGTCATTTTTCAGGTTATTTATGTATTGGTGTCAGCATATTCCACATGTTGGTATATTGGGTCATATAGAAAGCAGAGCTATATAATTTTAGGCCACAAATTTCCCAGACACAACCCAGAAGTAGTCCTTCAAAAGGCAACTTATGTTGTGCTATTGGGCCTTGAGGGAAATGGAAAAGATAATGATTACCAAGAGCTCTCAGATCCTCCTGAGTCTAGACATCCCCACCATATCCTGGGTCCTGGGTAATCAGAGTACTTTTCCAGGCTGTGCCCAATGACAGAGTATCATGAAGTGGAAGTAGTAAATGAAAGACTGTGCTTGCCTGGGCCTCGAAGGAATATCATGCTTGCAAGAAGTGGTGCCAGAAG
Source organism: Tolypeutes matacus (assembly GCA_026826555.1). Lineage (NCBI taxonomy): Eukaryota > Metazoa > Chordata > Mammalia > Cingulata > Chlamyphoridae > Tolypeutes > Tolypeutes matacus. The sequence goes on along the minus strand of JAKSZT010000774.1, from coordinate 3,050,487 downwards.
CAACCCTCAACAATGATCCTGTTGCAATATAAGATGAAGGCCCTCCCCTCCCTGCACTGGAATCCAGAGGGCTGTGAATTAAGGATGACCATCTGGTGCTGGTTCACTGATGAATAAGCCAAGGTGAAACCATTTGGCATCCATTGGACAGGAGCTACTGTTTAACTAGCCTCAGAAAGAAAATAAACCACCTATGGCACTGCAGAAAAAGTCCCCAATGGGCTAAACAATGAGTGATCAGCTTAACCCTGGAACACTTGGAGTCAAGCACCCCAAAGTACCTGTTTACTGCTTCATGGTGGGAGTCATAAACAATTTCATTTCAAGAACATGGACAGAACATGATTCAAGAATCAAAAGTTCCCAAGTGTGGAAAGAGAACAACTGGCATTGTGGAAAGACATGATCTGTTACTCATGTTGATGTGCAGGGCAAGGGCTCTATCATAATAGACATCTGTGGAATGACATAGACAATGAAGGAGGCATCAAGATGCTTTGCACATCCAATGAGACTGGAGATCTTGGTGGGGGAGACCTGAGGATGATCCCTGTATATAAGATGAGAACAATGAACTTGTCCTCGGTGACATCCATGAAGTAACTGAATTTCCCATTACTTCTGCTGCTGCTGGGTGGACCCACCACTGAAATAGATGTGGATATTCAGACATCATGAAATTATGGTCCCAGGAACGTGGAGTATCTCTCTCATTAAATTTCTAGTATATAGAAATTGAAGTTTATTTTAACATTGGACTCTGTGGCCTTAGTAAAGTTACTAATTGCCTCTAAAATTTTTGTGAATTTAGTAGTGGCTTCTATATACCTAATCGTCATCTGCAACCAAAAACAATGATCTTTTCCAAGTTTTCCAATTTTTCTTTCCACTCTTTCTCTTATTACTCTAAATCCATCATTATATGGATATATAACTGAAGTAATGAGAGATGACATCTTTCCTTGGTCTCTATTTAGGGTAAAGCCTTCCATCTTTCAATATTTAATAAAATATGAGGTGTAGTGGTGAGAACAGAAATACTTCTAGTGTCTCCAATATTAGTAGGAAAGCACTCAGCAGTCTTTAAAATTATGTGTGAAATTAGCTGAAAAGTTTTTATATATAGATACTCTGGATTATAAATTTTCCAAAACTAAGGAGTAGATTTCCACATTTGGAATATCATAATGGCATTGCCTATGGGACTTGTAGATTTTAGAGTCCGTTACCTATTTTACTATGAGCAAGACAAATTTGCGGTGGTTTCTGACTGATACTCCCTATTGGACCATTAGCAAGGGACAAGGGGAACTATTTGTACCTCTGCTTTGCTCAGTGATCTACTACCTGTATGGCTCTCTCACCTACTTGTAAAGACTCTAGTCACTGAAATGAAGTATTATATCTTTTAAGACCAGAAACAAAGCAGTCTACTCTGCTCCTATTCTTCAGATATTTAATCACTGACCCAAAGAAATGTACATCACTGAGCAATTGGAGGCAACCACAGAACCAAATTCATTTACCTTAGAAGACTCCAAATTCAACAATTTTTAATATTCTCCTATTCCCAAACCTACACCAGTTTCACCACTGACATCCATAACTCAACCTTAAGATACCCAATCATTTGCCCCAACTCCTCAAACAATAATCCTCACAGAGACAAAATAACTGATGACTATAAGCTCCACCATCACTGAATTAATGATTTCCCATTGAAAACATTCTCCAGTATGAATTTCTAGAACTACCCCCAAGGGGTTTCATCCTCCTAGTAGAGACACTTCTCTCCTACTTCCTGTTTTCATAGTCATCCCTAAACTGAGTTTTTAGCATATCAAGCCTTGTGTTTGTCTGAATGATAGTACACAGTGATTACAGACCAAGTGTTTCACTTCTGTGGTGTTCAATTATTTTATTTAAAAAATAAATTAAGGCATTCTTATATTGAGTAAAAAGAATTTCTCACATTTGATTTCTCCAACTCCACTTCCATTAGATTTATATAGTGGGTTCTCTCATATGGTATGTCATCAGACCATCTTTGAAGGGCTTTGCTACATAGAAGACATTAATATAGATTCTCTCCATTATGTATTTCCTTAGATTATCTTAAGTAATAATGATGACTAAAGGCACTTCCATATTGACAGCAAGCATAGTATTTCTTCAATATGTGAGTTTTCTGGTGTGTTTAAAGGTTAAATCTATGGGTGAAATCTTTCATATTCAAAATATTTATAGGGTGAGTTCTCTCATTCCATGCAAGGTCAGAATATTGATTAAAAGATTTCCCACATTGATGTCATCATAGGGTTTCTCTTCAGTTGGAATAATCTCATGTTGTCTAAAGTTAGAAAAATTGAAATTTTCCCATTTAGATTACATAGTTTCTATCCAGTGTGAATTCTCTCATGTTACCTGAGGGCAGAACTATGAGTGAAATCTTTCCTGCATAGTTGACATTTACAAGATTTCTCTCAATGTGCATTTTCTCAAGCTCTTTAAGCTGAGAACAATGAAGACTGTCCCACATAGATGGCATGCTTGGGTTTTCTGTCCAGATGAGTTCTTCCATGCTGACTGAGGGCAGAGCAATGAATGAAGGTTTTCCCACCTAGATGGCATTCATAGACTTTCTCTCCAGGGTGAGTTCTTTCATGTTGTCCAACAAAAGAATATTGCCTGAAGGCTTCTCCACACAGATGACATCCATAGGGCTTCTGTCCTCTGGGAGTTATCTCGTATTGCTTAAGGTGAAAAAACTTAATGAAATCGTTCCCACATAGAAGTAATCTATACAGTTTCTCTCCAAAGTGAGTTTCATTGTATTGTCTGTGGACAGAGATTTTAATAAAGGCTATAGCACTTCTATGGCATTCATTTGATTTACATCTAGTATAATTCTGCTTATGATGATCAAAAGATGACTGGTCACTGAGGACTTTTCAAGTGATTTGATAAAATATGGTTTCTTTGTTATGTCAGTTAACACATGTTGAGTCATTGTGTATCTGTAAGTGGAATATCCCTGCAAATAATTACATTTTAAGGAATTCTTTTGGGTGTGAGATCTGTGCTGTGGGGAATTAGATGAAAGAATGTAAAATATCTGTTCATATACATGAAAGTCTTCATTTCCCTACATATGAATTCTAGACATAGTCTCCAAATAAATCTTTCTCACATTAGTCTCATCTACACATTATTCTCCATACATGGAGATTTGCTCTATTACAGCACCCCAATTGCAGAGCTATCCCATCAATCCAATCAAGATGTTTCAAAGTTTATGTATGTAAATCAGGTTTATGCAGTTGTCTTTTGATAAGAAAGGTTAGAGTTTTGTGTTCAGGTTAATTTTTCCTTAAATTCAAACTATCACAGATTTTTGATGCTCTAGCACTTAATCCCTACATTAATTACAGTTAGTAATTAATGAATTCCTAATTTATTCCATCCCCATGTATCTGGAAAACTAAGTTTCACTCCAATGATGTTTACTGATGACATGATATTAGGAGTGCCTTTCCTGCAGATAGGTTGCATGAATATTTTTCTCTTGTTTTTTTAAAGGCATTTTTCCTTCCTATTAAAATTGTGGGGGCTTTGATAATGTATTTGCCTGGCTTCTTATTAGCAGGTAAATATCTGGGCAATGTGCACTTGGTCTCCTCAGAGCACCTCTAGGAGATTATAATGAATCTGAAATTTCTCACTGGACTAGACTCCAAAAACTATATTATCAGACAAAAAAAAAAAAAAAAAAAAAAAAGATTTACCCAGGGAGCTCATGATTATGGGTTTGCCTTTTTTGGCAGATTCTTACTACCTTGGCTTGAGGTTAAGATAAATGAAAACATAACTAGAAATCTATTGATCACAATAGGCAAACTTACTGAATCTACTACTAGAGTTAGAACTGCACAGCAACAGGTATTAAATTCATTATCCAAACTTCTTTTAGACAATAGCATTGCCAAACTTGATTACATATTAGCTGAAAAAGCACTTGTTTTTTACATTAATAGGTGGAAAATGTGTTTACTAAAAAGTTCTTCAGTTAAGCAGCTCTGAAAATTCTAATAAACTAATTGAACTGGTTTTCTATTGATCTAATTTTATAAGTTTAATCTTGCACTTATTTCCCTGAAGGATATTAACCAGACCTTCTCAGTTTTGTCTACAGGAATAAGATAACGTCTCAAAGCAAAACCAGACAGAATGGTGCCATGAGAACTCAGTTAATCTGTAACCTTTGACAGAGACCCCCCAAGAAAACCTTGATATCCTTGAGCGGTTGGCTGAGAAAGGAGTCATGAAGACCTTGCATATAAGTTGCCATGCAACAATATCTAAACTGTGTTTTTAAACCACTGAAACCAACTACAAGTTTGAAATGCTTGAGACAATGCAGAACTAAGAATTTGTACATACCCTCCTCACAAGACCGCTGGAAACACCACTTGTTTTTTTCTTTTTTTAACTTTTTTAATCATATGCTCAATTTTCCTTTTCTTTTGCCTATAAAAACCCTTGCTCCCATTCTCATATTGAACTGGTTTTGGGAAGATTTCCCCAGTTCCTTGCTTACACAGTTGCAATAAATGACCTCACAGAGAGATGTTTTTTTCCTTTGTGACACCAGTTCTGGTGGGCCCTTCTATTAGAAACAGCTGTGTTTATGGTAACATTGCCAACACCATCTGTTGTATTTGGGTAAATACCTCTGGGGAACTTGAGACACAATTGCAAGAAAAATTGAACAAGCACAGGCCTGCAGGACTACAATGGGAAGAAGCCAGGAAAGAACCCTGGTGGGGTGGAGGTGGGGTGGTGGGTTAGCATCTTCCCCTAACCCCACTGCCAACACCAGGGCCTTAGCTCTGTGCTGCAAAGGCCTTTTGGAGGAAGCCTGTCCAAAGACAGCAAAGACCCAGGAGGTGTAAGTGGAGTCTCTGCTCACTGCACCAAGTGGTCTCTGCCTGAGCCCCAGCTCATGAAATTTGACTTCTCTACCCACATCCCACATGATCTACCTGTCCAAAAAGCTTATCCCTGTTCCCAGCTCCAATGGCATTTATTCTCAGGTGATGATACACTGAGATGGCCTTCCTTGGAGGAACTGCCAGTCTCCATCTTGACTCTTGGCTGGGGTTTCCAGTCATAGCCAAACCGATCTGGTTCCCAATTTGGCTCTAACTGCTGAGTTGAATGGATGGCCCTAATGCACAATAGCTTATGTTGTGTGAAGTTCCATCGGTGGGCCAGGTGGGACCTTGGTACCTGTGGCTCCAGTGGTTCCCAGGTTGGCTCTGAGGGCCAAGGACTGAGCCAGGTACTGAACAGGTGCTCTGTTCATCTGAAGCCAGCCAATAGCAGGAGTGTTGCTGACTCACCTGTGGTAAGATGCTGAGTGGGAGGTGTATGCCTGATGGGAGGCTAGGCAAGGGGACAGCCTGGACTGAGCTCACTAGAGAAGAGATATTCCTGAGATCTGAGCAGAAAACAAGGCTTTTTCCTCACCCTGGCCTGATGTGCTCAATCAAGTCTCATGCAAGGAAAGGCAGTAGGGAAGCCAGCAGGAGAGTTGGTGGTTCTGGTTGGATGGTTGGGAAAAGCTCAATCCCAGCAGAGGTGGACACGGGGTATGCATGGATGGGGAAAGGGGGTGCGCATGGTAAATGGTGGGTGTGGGGATCCTTCCAGGGACCAAGATGGGCTGGGGAGGGTGGGTCAGTACTGAGGGCATGAGGGCACATACCCTGAGCGTGCCCTACCTGGTAGGATGTTGGAAGCAAAACAGAGGCACTTCTCTTTGGAATGTGCCAGGTGGAGTTCCTGGAACCCTGGCCTCTGGTTCTACAGGTGTGTAGCCAGACACTGTGAGGGCAGGCTCACCACCTGGCCTGCCTTCCAACTTCTGCTGTCACCCCGGGGGGTGGGCACAAGCCAAGGGGGAGGTGTAGCACAGAAGCTAGGCTGCCCAGGTGGATGGTGACAGTGAGCAGTGGTGGTCACCCAGAGCTGGGGACTGGGTCCCACAGATCCTGCAGCTGGTCAAGGCTATGCAGTGCAGTCTAGCAGAGGCTCTTGAAGGTCCAGACAACCTCCATTTTCTACACTACCACCCTGAATGTGACTGATGCCCTTTCATCTCAGAAGCTAAGCTGGCTTGGGTTTGGTTAGTACTTGGATGGGAGACTTCCTGGGAATGTCAGGTGATTTTGCTAGCCAAATCTCTCTCTCTCTCTTTCTCCATTTTCTTTATAGACAACTCTAGTAATAAGATTAGGACCCATTCTAATTGAGAAGAGTCACACCTTAACTGAAGTAGCCTCATCAAATAGTCTTACCTACTTACAATGGGTTCACACCTGTAGGAAACGATTAAGTTTAAGAACTTTTAACTTGAAACTTTCAGAACTCTGGGGTACATACAGCAATCACCACAGAATCATAATGTGTTTTTATTATTCTCTACACTTTTCAGTGTCTTGAATCATATATATACAATATGAATAAGTGTGATTAGAGATTTTGGAGAAGGGGAGAGAGGGAAAGGTGATGAGGTGGACTTAAAGGGCCAATACCCAAGGCTTCCCCAGGATGATAAAAGACCCCTTTTCCATAAATGGCTCAAAATGACAAAGAAAAATTCACCCACATGGGGAAGCATGGTGTGAAACTATACACATCTTCTCCTAGAGAGTGAGAAGAGCCTGTGACCTCCCGTGAAATTTGCTCACAAAGAAGCAAGTCCCCTCTTCAAATGCCTCCTATCCCCAAAGACCTCAGTGTCAGAAAGTGCAAGAATAAAGGATTCATCCTTTAAGAGTAACTGTGTGAAGAATCTCAGAACCCAGTTATAGAACAACAGAATGACATAGAAATGGTGATTAACTATGAGGACTGATACATGATTACTACAAAAGTAATACATAAATGTATAGCATAATAGACATAGCTGGAAGTCAAATTAGCAGTGTAGGGGAAATTTTTGGGAAAATCACAGTAATACAGATAAAAGATAGAGCCAAGCAAATTAGAGCAATTATAGAAAAGACATTTGGCAACAGGATAAAGTCACTTTACATAAGGACATTTGGGTGACTCTGAAGTAGAGAGCCTATAAATGAAATGGAGAACTTGTTTCACAGATGAAGCACTGAAATTTTCCTTGAAAGGAAAGAACTGTGTCTTCACAGGGCCTGTGGTTTTCCTTGGAAACTTAAGCCAGGGGTGAGGGGGGCTGGATGTACCAACTTGCCTCAGTCAAGTTGTCAGCTTCACAGAGAAAGAAGTACTTGTTCAAGCTACCATGAAAGAAATAAAGTCACACAGGAGCTAGGGAAGGTTAGGCTGGCCTCCAGCCCTGCACAGCAATGCCAGTACTGAAAACCACATCCTCTCTTTATCTTTTGTGAGGTCCACGAGACAGGAATCTATGTTTAACTGAAAAGTAGAATATATATTACCACTATTTTTATGCATATATACTTGTCAAACTCAGCATCTGTCTGTTGCTAAATCTATCTTCCCCTTTCCAAACAAACATCGTTCTGTCAGCTTTCTATTCTTCCATCTCCACATAAGAGAAGGAAGACAGCTAGTAGGAGGTTCTTCTGATTGATACTGATGATGGATCATTCCCATTTTGTGGAAAGTTTGATGCTTTTTTTCATTTTTTATGTTTTCTTGATTGAATTCTTTATAATAAGCTTCTGTCAATTTCAGAAAAAAAATAAGTTAATAAAGGGAGGACGAAAAGGTGGGAAGAGGGTGAGCAAAGGGAGGGATGGGTCTGTATGAAAGGACCTTTGTGCAGGGATGCTGAGACCAGGCAGGTGGACAGAATAAAGGACATTTCACTTCTAGTTGATAGGATTTGTCACCTTGTTGATGAATGATGGCAATTGCTCACAGAATTTTATCATATCTTAGCATTTACCTAATGATTTCAAGTACTTGTCACAAGTGAATCAATTTTTTTCAGTTTATTCAAATATTTTAAAAGCTGAAAGCTGGGAAGGGTGTGCATGACCTTTTCCCCCACACACCATCTAACTCTGCAGGACACACCCTCCCACTGTGATTCCTTCACTTGGGCCTGGAGCCAGGACCCTCATGCCATCTCATCTAAGACCCCCAGCCCTTGCCCTATGATTTAGAGTCAGTTTCTGGCTGCACAGCAAGCAGGAAGTGTGCTGCTCCTTGCTTGGAGCTGACCAAGGCCAAAAGGCATTGAGCAAGGGGCCCAGGGCTGATAAGACCACAGTCAGCATTAGCCATGTTCAAAGGTAAAGGACACATGTCCAGCTCTGGACCACAGAGGCTCATGTCACCCCATTCCTCACTGAACTCCAATCTACTCTGCAGGCAACATATCAAGACCACCACACAGAGCTGCAGGGAGAGGGAACCCACCCTATTCACACAGGCAAATCACAGAAGATCAGCCTGAGTAGGTGTCCTGAGAGTAAGAGAGAGCAGAAAGCTGACCCTGGTCCTTCCTTGCCACTCAAATTTTGTTGGCCTTTGTCTGGCCCTTCCCCTCTCAGGACCTCAGTGTCCCCATCTGTAAATGAGGGTCTAGGGACCACATGTCAATTATAGAAATGGAATAGAGCCTGAAGGGGACATTGGTTGATGCACTGTCTCTGACCTAATATATCCTTATATAAGCCAGGACATGCAAACTATGCCCAGAATTAAATTCTTGATCATTTTTGTGAATGGCTATTGTGAAAAGTAAAACACTATTTTAATCAGAGGGATTTCTTTGTTTAAAATTTATTTCAAAACAGTTTTGACTCTGAACCCCTAACAAATCTTAAAATGGCTGGGCATAAATAAGATATTAACAGAGTAAAGGTTTTATTTTTCTTTTATTATCCTTGCTATTACTATGAAAATTTTAAATAACCAGGAATTTATTGTCAAGTAAAAACAATTCAGGAGAATGGCTGTGGTTCAAGTGGTTGAGTGCCTGCTTTCCACATGGAAGGTCCCAGGTTTGGTTCCTGGTACCTTCTTTAAAAAACAACAAGAAAGAAACCACAACAAACAAATGAAAAAGCCAACTCAATGGCTTAGTTATTGAGAGCTGATTTCTCATATCCAAGATTCAATCCCTGGCCCTGGACCCTCAAAAACAACAACAACAACAACAACAAAAAAAAAATTCAAAACCACTTACATGGCTTTTCCAGTCACAGAAATTCTTCTATTGTTTTATCATTTCCATGAATACTATAACATCAGTTTGTTATTTCATTTACACACCAAACTCTCCTAACTGGCTTTCCCATTCACAGAAATCCTCAAAATAAAATACCTACCAAGAGCTAAAAGCATCTGAAAGTAATTTGTGTTTCTACTTCCATCCTTATCATCAGTACACAGGGACACTGAGGCCCAACATGACCTTGTGGCCTCCACATGGCATTAATCTGCATCTTCTGCCCAAAGGATCAAAACTGTGAAAGGGGGACTGAGTATCTGTGGGTCTGGGAGGAATCAGGACCCCATAGAGGACATGAGGAACTGTCAGCCTACAAACAGGACACAGGAGACTGCTCAGGGGAGGGCTGGTGGGGAAAGACACAGAATGAGCAGGATTCTGCAGATGAAAAATTGCATTTGCCTTGCAGTTGGAGGGATTGGTGGAGTAGGGAATAAAAATGACAGGAAGATTGGGAAAGTAGTTATAAATTGTCATGTTATCATGAAAATAAAAGCATGTACAATTGAGTCAGAACAACGGACAACAGAGTGATAGAGAAGCCATGTTATGGACCTTTAAGTTAATATGTATAGACATACATAAATAGGTAGACATTAATGTTGGTGTGAATGTTTCTATAAGTAAATGTATCCAGTTAGTTTGGCCCTCATTGACCCCTGGGCCTATAGCCAGCCTTATTTAAGCAACTGTCTGAGATAAGAGACAGGGTTATGGCCTGTAGACCAGGGAAGAAAGTATCACAAGAGACCCAGGTGGGACTTTACGCTGATTTAGGAATTCCTGAGAGTTTACTTTAAAGAAGCCAGTTGGCTTTAAAAAAAAAAAAAAAAAAAGAATTGAGAAGCCATTATAAATGGCATTACTTGCCCTAGAATTGTCTCTTAATAAACAAACATCAAACTACCAAGAGATGAAAGCCTTCCAAGTGGTGTGTTTACCTCTTATGACCATTGTCATCTTGTGCACCAGCCCTTGTGGATGCATCCCATGGAGGAGTCTTCCCTTGGAAAGATCCCTCCACATTGGGAAGCCCTCATCCAACATAGGGACAGGGACTAATGCATTTGTGGGATGGGCTTAGCATTGTTGATAATACTGTGGAGTCATCTCAGACATAGGAGCTTTAAAACTCTCAAAGCTGGTTTGCCAACCTGTCCCTTTCACAGAAAACCCTCTTGAGAAAATACCTATGAAGAAATGAAGTTATTTTGAGGTCTTTGGGGCACAGCCCAACTCAAATACTTACACATGAAATTTCCTTAAAATTAGCCCAATAAGCATTTTTCAGCCATTTAGTGTTAACTGGCTTTGCATACCTCAGGACACTGGTACAACATAGGCTCTCAATTTCTAGGCTAGGCATGGATACTTATAGGGCTCCGAGCTGCCTTGACCCCCTTGCCCTGCTTCCCCTTCAGGGGACTTCTCACTTGTAGCCTTTGGAAGCTTTTCTGCAGGGGTTGCCTCCTACAAAGCAGTCAACACCATGCCCCCTCTAACTAGATTATGTGTTCCCTCCATCTAGTGATCATATCTCCTTATGGGTCAACTCCAAAATCCTCCATTTAAATTCCCTACAGTTACTCATTCTGCTAAAGCACTTCCTGTGGTCACTGAGCATGTGAATTGTGGTATTTCCTTTCTGACCACAAAGGGGCTTTGCCTGGTGTTCCTCTGCTTTTTCTTTAGCTGCCCCAAGGTTAGACTGGGTGGGTGTGGGTGGGGAACAGAGAACTGTGTCATGGCTCCAGATTCACAGAGGGGGTGGGTCCCAGCTGAGGAACATGTGGTGAGGAGTCATGAAGGAGGAACAGGAGCCAGGTCGCATCCTCCCTGCACCCACACCCCTCTGTCCACATTTTATTACAGCTGAGGTTTCTGGGGCAGTGTCCAGCTGTGGCAACGGAGACATCACAGTGAGATATCTGTGACATAGCCCATGTGACCCTCCTGGCCCCAGCTTCTTGTCTCCCTCTGTGGAGGCCCTGCCCTGTCAGAGACCTCCCTCCCTCCTGCCCATCAACCCTCTGCCTTGTCCTTTCAGAAGATGCCCACATCTGCCTAGAAGCTAAATGTCTGCTTCCATGCCTGTGATCCTCAAATGGGGTTAGGAAAAGTGAGGAATGGGCATGCCCCAGACTGAAGAGTTTCCCAGAGGCTCTGCAATTTTTAAACTGCCAGCTGGGGGTGGGGTAGTTAGAAGAAGGCTTTGAGTGGAAAGGAGCCTGTGGCTATATCCTAGCTTCCTCTACACTCAAGCTTGCAGATTTCAGAATGTCTGCATGTGAATGAGGTGATTAAAATCTGCTAGCGGGTTTGGGAGCAAAGGCTAGAGATTGCATCTTAAGTGATTAGCCAAGTCTGAAATCATCTACAGGAAATCATTTACAGAAAACTAACAGATCTTTGTTACAGCCACCTATGGGAACTGGTGCTAAACTTCCATGGCATCCTTCCATCTGAGCTCAGAAGATTCCTGTGGAATAACCATATGAGACCTGGTCTCTACAGGTAAGTAGTTCCTAAGCTGAATGCCACAGGGAAGGACACCTACCTCCTCAGGTGGGCACCTTTCCCAGGACATGTGGGCACCTACTTCCATGAGCAATCTCATCACTGGCTAATTCCCTTCTGTAAAAGTGGGAGTTTATGGGGACCTCAACTCTGAAAAACTTACAAAAACCTACTAAAAGCTGGACAATATTGGGGCTGAAATTCAATGAGTATTTTAGGGAAAGTGTCCATGTGCTGAAATATTTGGAATTTTATCCCAGGACTGCCCTTCTGCCTATCTCTGCTTTGGGATCTGACTCTGGCTGAGAAAGTCCCGCGGAGGCCTGTGGAAGGAGGATGGCAGGGGAAGACAGAAGGATGGCCAGCCAATGGCTGCTAGCTGGGGCTCATTACCCCTTGACATGAGGATGCAGAGAACACTGATCTCTAGATCATGGGGAAGGACAGATGGGGACCATCTGTGATACAGGGTTTCTGTTTATTCCAGGCAAGATGTTGAAGCATCAATAACTATAGTGCAGAAAGTAAGAGCATAAGAGGTCACTGCAAATTGTTGCTGTTGGATAAAATTGTTCCTATAATCACAATTCCCAGAGAGGCAGTGGACTGGGCTTTTCATGCAGGAGGAGAGGGCAGGGACACTTCAGGAAAGGAGCTGTGTTGGCCCCTGTGTGGTGGCTGTCATGGTCTGATCTGTGACTGTGAGACCCTCTCTTCTCCTGCTGATAGCTCACCTGGCCCAAGCATTGCTGGTAGTAGAGCCTTGGTTGAGTCAGGCTGCCTGGTAAGTTGGGAAGAGGGTTTCCCAGTAAAAAAAATGTCATGACTGTGTCAAAGGGGCCTCCCCAAGGCAGGAGAGGCACTCCAGGTCTCTTCCTAAGGCAATGCTCAGGGAAATGATCTTTCTATTGCATCATCTTCATCTTTTTAAGTAAAAACCTGGCCTTATGAATTTTTTTGCCTGAGGGCATCTGCCTTGGATATCAGCCAGCACTGGAGAGACCTATCTCTTTCCTTTTAATGTAAATAGATGAGGGGTTTGGATTCTTTAGTGTTACTAGTCCATTATGTCTTTCTCTTTTTCTCTGGGATGAAAGGGGTCACTAACTCTAACCAACCAGTCAGCCCTTTCTCCTCACCCCAGTCTTTTTTGCACCTGTTGATGAAAAATTATATTTTTTACAATTTTTATGACCAAGAACAAAGCCACTTAAATATTTATGTACAGGATTTTTTGTTAAGTGTATGATTTACTTTATAAGAAACTGGCATTATCTTCAAAAGTGGCTGTACTGTTCTGTTTTGCATTCACATGAGTAATAAATATGAGTTCCTGTTGTTCTGCATTCATGCCACTATTTGGTATTCATTTTTTTTTTTTTCAAACTAGTGTATAGTGGTATCTCATTATGTACTAATTTGCATTTCCCTCATGACTAATATATTTAATTTTTCTTCTTATGTTATTTCCCACCCATATATCTTTTAAAGGAGGTAGTATTAAGATCATTTATCCATTTTTTAATTGGAATGTTTGTTTTAAGTGTTCTTATATCTTGGATTCAAGCTCTTAATTATATATGAAATTTACATATATATTCTATAAATCTGTGACTTGTCTTTTCTCTAACAGTGTCTTTCTCTGAATGAATGTCTTTAATTTTAATCAAGTAAATTTCAGCAGCTTTTGCTGTTGATGTCATTTGGTGTTACTTGTCCTCTGAACAAAATCTTTAAGTAATATCAAATAAATTTTAAATTTCAGTTTCCAGTTTGGACTCACTGTTAGGGACCTGTTTGACTTTCCTTGAGGTAATGGAGACTCACAGGCAACCATTTCTCTTTCTCTAGGGTGTCCCAATTGATCTTGGGGGTGTCTGCTCTCACCAGCATGATGGTGGCTGGATTGTGTGTGATTGAACACTCATTGTTGAAAAGCCCATGCTTTCTGCACTGAATTGTCTCAGCATATCTACAGAAATCCTATTGGCCATATATGGAAGCCTACAGGGTCCTTAACTCTGAACATGCTTATAGAGACCTACTAAATGCTAGATGCTTTCAGAGCTGTACATCAATTGGTATTTTAGGAAAGGTGTAAAGGGTGGTGACATATATGGGGCTGGGACACAAACCACAAGTGTCCTTCCATATAACTCTGCTTGGGATCCGACCCTGGCTGAGAAAGTGCTGGGGAGGCCTGGGGAAAGAGGATGGTGAGGGGCATTCCTGGGAGGTCCAGCCAATGGCTGCTGCTCAGTGCTGACAACTCCCTTTGCTGAAAGGTGCAGAGACCACAATTCCTCAGGTCAGGAGGAAAGGCAGATGGGGGCCAGCTATGATTTTATATATGCAATTGTCAGGGTTTATGTGTATAGACAACATGTTTAGGTATCATCAATACCTATGAGGGGAAGTAAGAGCACAAGAGGCTACCACAAGGTGTCGTTGTTTTATAAAGATTGTTCCAATAATCACAATTCCTCAGAGGGAAGGGGAGTGGGCATTTAATATGCAGGAGGGGGAAATAAGAGAACTTCAGGAAGGTACTGTGTGGCCCCCTGTAGGGTGGCTGCCTTGGCCTGATCTCTGAGTAATATGAGACCCTCTCATGTCCTGCCAATAGCTCTCCAGGTCTGTAGCCTTACTGTTAGTAGAAGCCTTGGTGGAGAAAGGCTGCGGTAAAAATAATCTTCCATGACTCTGAGTCAAAGGGGCCTCCCCAGTGCTGTGGATGCACTCCGGGTCTCTTCTATCTGAAAGGCCAAAGAAATGCTCACCCCATTGTATCATCTCCATCATTTTAAGTAAAACTCTAATCTTCTGAATTGTTTGCCTGTGGGCATCTGCTTTGGCTATTAGCCAGCTCTGGACAGGCCTGTCTCCCTCCTTTTTAAATGTAAATAGAAGAGGTGCTCTGAGTCTCTAGTGTTACTACTCAATTACTTCTATTTTTTCTAGGAAGATAGGGACAGACCCCATATTATTTTCACCAACACTCTGCCCCTTTCTTGTCTTCTTGAACAAAGTTTTTAAAGTATGGTTTGTATCACTATTCAAGTAAAATTTTGAGTTTTAGCTTCCAGTTTGGGCTCCCTTTTGGCTCCCTTTTGGGGACCTGCTTGACTTTCCATGCGGTGACAGAAAATCTGTGGTTCCTGCTGACCAGATCCAGAGGTAACTGTCTCTCTTTCTCTATGATTGGGACTTATAATGGGTGTTTATTTAGTTTTGTAAGAAACTGCAGTTTTTTCTCAAAGTGGATGTACATTTTACATACCCACCAGCATTGTGTGAGGGTTCCAGTTCCTTCACATCCTGGCCAACACTTGGTATGCTCAGTCTTCTTAAATTTTAGCTATTGCAGTTGATGTGTTGTGGTTTTAATTTGCATTTTCCTAAAGATTAATGGTTTTGTGCATCTTTTTTCAGTGCTTATTTGACATCAATGCATTGTCTTTTTATTAAAGTGTTTAATATTTTATTGATAAATTTGTTATTTTTGAGTTCTGTGAGCTCTCACCATATTTTGGATATAAGTCATTTAACAGATATATCATTTTCAAAACTTATCTCTGAGTGTGTGACTTATTTTCTAATTCTCTTCATGGTGTCTTTTGAATAACAGAAGTTCTTCATTTGATGCAGTCCAGTTTTATTTATTTAGAAATTGTGCCTTTGCTGCCATGGCTAAGAAACCTTTGCCTAAGTAAAAAACATGAAGATTTTCATGTTTTCTTATGGAATTTTAGAGTTTACATTCCACATTCCACCCTGTTATCAATATGTGATTGTTTGAACACTATTTATTGGAAAGCCCATATTTTCTCCACTGAATTGTCATAGCATAATTGCAGAAAATCTATTACCCAGATGTGTGAGGATATTTGTAGTCTCTGAATTGTGTTTCATGGATTGGCTTGGCTGTTTACTTGCCAAAGTCATATATTTTTGTGTCATGGAACTTTAAATTATGTCTTATATCAGGTAGTTTAGGTTTTCTAAATCTATTTCCTTAATTTCAAAGTTTTTTTGGCTTTTCTAAGTTATTTTCATTTCCATATGAATGTTAAAATCTGCTCCTTAGTTGCAGAAAAATCTGCTGGCATCTTACATGGGATTGTAGTGAACCTATAAATCAATTTGGGTAGAAATGAGACCTTACCAAAACTGTGGTTGGTGTACATTTACATGGTCTACTTCTCCATTTATTTACCTTTCCTTTCTTTTAGAAAGGTTTTTAAAATAAGTGATCAATGTACTGATATTGTTCATCTTTCAGATTCATTGATGTATTTATTTTATATTTTTGATGCTCTTATAAATAGTATTTTTATTTTGATATCATTTCATTGCAGCATATTGCAATGCAATTTATTGTTTTTATTTTTATTTTGAAATGATTATAGACTCAGAGGAGTTTCCAAAGATAGTATACAGCGATTTCCCACATACCTTTTACCCAGTTTCCACTAACAGTAGCTTCTGACATGACTATAGAACAATTTCAAAGCCAGGAAATTGAAATTGGAACATTGTGAACACAGTTCTTTTTTCTTTTCCATTTTCTCCACAGGTGTCAGTTTATCTAACCACTATGTCATCAAGGTACAGAACTATTCAGCCCTTACATGTTACCCAGTTTCCTCAGATCCCAGATTCCCCATCTTCATCCTTCTTAATCCCTGGCAACACTGATTTGTTTTAATCTCTATATTTTTGTCATTTCAAGAGTGTTATATAAATGGAATCATCCAATATGTGACTTTTTAAGGTTGGGTTTTTCCCTTGGCATGGGTCTTTTTTTTAATCTAGGGTGTTTAAAGCCAATGATTTGTCTTTTTCCTTCCTTGTCAGATGAACTAACACAGAGAGTTTCAGCAATTATTCCCAGGCCCAAGTGCTCAATGTGAGGCAGAACTGGGCCTATGGAAGTGCTCCTTGCTTTCATCTACTCCTCTTTGACATAAAACATGGTTTGTTTGTGTGTGTGTAAACAAGTTTTCAGGGGGAAGTGGACACAAGGAAAAATATCATTTTAAATTATTCTTAAGTAGAATGGAATACAACCATAAATGAGGTTCCTTGCTCAAAAGAGGTTAGTAAACCACATGAAACTTTTGTGAAAGCAGAAATGAATTCATGCACATTGCTAGCTTTAAGTTAATTTACTTCAAATTCTTGCAGAAGTTGAATGTATGAATGTAATTCTTAGAATAAGTTAGCTGGGCCTTCTAAACACTGGATTCTATAGGGACGTATGTTTTGTCATTGCATCTACAAAATTGTCTCCTCTACAATGTCAGCTTCATCACAATTACTGAACACAGCACATTGTCTACTAGCAATTTGCTGAAAATAAATTTGTAAAAATGAAATTTCCCAAACACAGCAAACTTCCACATTTACCAACATCACTGACATACACTTATTTGTTTGTAAATCATAAGCAAATTTTAAGGTAACTCAAATTTGGGTTGAATTGTTTTTAACACCATTAAGGATAGCTGGAAGTTCTAGTTGAGTAGTTTCAATTTTCTTGATTGGTACCATTTAAAAGATTATTTGTTGACTGACTATCAAACTGGTTGAGAGGTCTAATAAATATGTTTATCAAAAAGTATACTTTGTCACCATTGTCCCAAAATAATTTAACACACTGAGGAAGAGAATGGGATAAAAAATCACAAAATAATCCATATAAACAAAATCAAAATCAAACCAACATTACCTGACAGATTATCTGATCAGAGAACCTGCTCAGATAACTTTCCAATAACAGAGGAAAGAGCCCCCTTTCTGGAGAAATTTCTATAAAAGTATCTAGCAGCTAATGAAACCAAGAGACTGATCAGAGACACTTAGATTGTCTTCAAAGAATATGGATTGGAGGATAAAGGAAGATTCTTACCAGGAACATGCTATGAAAAGAGTGTAAAGTCAAAATTAAAATTCACTCCTTTCCCCCCAACGTGGGACATGACTCCCGGGGATGAGCCTCCCTGGCAACGAGGGATTAATACCAAGTGCCAACTGGCAGCTTTGTGCAGTGGCAGTATCGTAGCCAATGAGGTTTATCCGAGGCACGATTATTGCTAATTGAAAACTTTTCCCAAGTGCCAACTGGCAACACAACTGGAAAAAGACCTTGAATAAAAGGGGGAAACGGTAAAGACAAATGAGTTCAAGTGGCTAAGAGATTTCAAAGAGAGTCGGGAGGTCATCCCAGAGGTAACTCTTACGCACACCTCAGTAGGAGCTCATAGAACATCTAAGT